>JAFELO010001078.1:0-48874 GCA_017140195.1 Eumaeus atala | reverse complement strand
GACGTATTACGTGTATGATGACAAGCTGTAACACATCACTGAGTTACACACCCAAGGTGTCCTATTCTCATGGCCTTCGGGGCCGTGCTGAATATTGTTTGTGTATAACACAAGCGTCAGCTGTCACAGCTGCCATCACAATATAGACTATGTAAATATCTTGACAACACCATTAATGGTGGAGAAGAGGGAAGGAGGGCAGTTGCCAACATAATTGATATGAAGATTAGTTAATCTTCATATCAATTATGTTGGGCCTCAATAGTTATTGAAAGCCTTCAACCACTCGTCAACTTAAACTATAGAAAACAGGGTACAATTAGTATTTCAGTCGGTACCAGAAAAAACTGCTACCAACCACGAATAACCAGGATGCCTATATGTACAACCAAAACGAAGAATTTCGGTCAGTTAACTACGAGACAGTAATTGCACATCTGAACTACATTCAATCCTTAGCTCTACCGTCTGTAGAATAACATTAATAGGTCAACCTGGTTGTAGTAGAAGATTATGTATAGGGAGGAAATCAGCAGTGACCCACATCGCGCTTATCTGCGACGCGGCAATTTCGGCCAGCGGTCCAAAAGGTACAGCCACTTAAGGTGAAGGTAGGGCCGAGTCCAATCAGATCGATATATTGATAAAGGATTTGGAGACACTTTTGAACTTAATACGTTAGTAACGTACTGACTGTTATATATTTATGTTATGTATGTTTTTATTTTTATTTGCATATTATAATATCTTGCATCTGATGCAAGTATCGTTGGTCGTTTATGCAGAAGTGGACCGGAGCTAGGCTTCTGGATAAACATGGTGCTTTTGTTGTTGTTTTTTTTTTTTGTTTGACTTTGAATCCTGCATTTCTCTTGGGGGATCTTTCTTGACGAATCTTTCTTGGGAATGTTTTTTTAATTTTCTTCTCTGGCTTTGTGAGAATTACTTGCTGCTCGTTGGTACTGGAAAACATCTAAAACCTGATCCTGGTTCACGTCTTAAATTTTTAATACTCTCAAACTCCGGCAGATTTAATGCAGGTCTCCGTATTTTTCGTTTATTGCTCGAATCAAAGTTATTGTCTAACCAATCTCGCGGCGAAGGTGTTTGCAGCGAAACTTTTATTGCGTGGGGATCTTTCGTGTTACAACTTGGGCCGGCGACTTCGCTGTTATTGTTAACGGTTGGTTTTATTTTATTATTTGGAGATTCGTGACGCGCATTTGTGTTCATCATCAACATGGTGGTGCTGGTGAAAAAATGGAATAGTCGTTTAGATTTTACTTCTACACTCTTCTATGGAATCTGCAACTAAAACTATGCACCTTTTTGATTATATTTAGAATGTTTTTTTTTTACTGTAATAAACATATTTAAGTAACGTATCTATTGAAATAAAGGTAGGCATGATTCCCTTCAGTTTATAGATAAATAAAAAGACTGGAAGTTGAAGAGGAATTTACATGTTCCTCACTAAACCTGCACGCATAATAATTTTAGTATAATGTGTGAAAACCGGAAAAGCCCCGACTCGCCCTGACTCTTAAACTGCCAAATTGATTTTCTCCAAACCAATTTTCGTTTAATGCTAACTAAACCAATGTTCCTTCCGTATTTTCTTCAAGCAAAGACCTATCCGTCAATGATCGGCAACGCGTCCGCCAGACGCCCCCTGCACATGTCTATATACGGCGGTAGTTCTCGTTTTCGCACAGTCTCATAAAATAATACCAGATTAAAAAGATAATAAACAACATCTTCTCATCACATTCATCATTCTCAAGACAATCAAATGATAACTTAGATAAAAAATAGTCTTTGTACTATTGATTTCTTAACTTTACGCGAATGTTAGTCATTACAATTGAAATAAACCGAGATAAAATCCGTAAAATTAGTTTCAATGTAATGACTATTTATACTATATCCACAAATTAATTAATGATATATATACTACTACCGGTTTCTACTAATTCATCATCAGGTTTTTATTTTTAATTAAGTTATAATATTATTTCCATCAAGAAGTGGCAGTACACTCCATCAACTATACAATCAAATGATCAAGAAAGCGATATCCCTTTGTTATAGTGAAAATTGTAATAGAAACTGTCTTTACCGACTAACAATTCGCCTGAGTCGAGGACATTAGCTGAGCCCATATATTGTAGTCCAAACCGACTCCCTAATCTGATGGCCTACATAAGTAACCGCCTAATTGGTGGGATTTGTGTCCTTTATTAGGTGTCATGCAATTTGACTCTATTGCTATTGCTATCAACTGTCAAATAGTTGTTAATTTCATTAATGATGCGTCGAATGAATAGAAGTCATTTCCATCCATTTTATTTTGTAAAATTTATAAAGTTCTTTTGTCGTGTGATAAATAGATAGTTTTAGGATTTACGTTGTACTAGTATAGTAATTTAATTCTTTAAATGTAGAGTTTCCACTTGTAAACCAAAGTAGTGTATGCTGTCACTGTATAAACATATAGATATCCTATAAACATACAGTTTATGTAAACATGTGGAGATTCATAGATATATAATTAATTTTGATAACATTTTAACGACATTTGCGTTTATATCATCGTAAGGTTTAGCACTTGCCGTATCCTGTGAAGTTTATTTATATACCATACACATAAATATATTAATTTTGTAAATATTGTAACTCTCTTAATGTAATGAGTCAAGCTCGCCGGCCATAGAATAGAAATTGTCTGTTAATACACTTGTTTCTATTATAAATATCTTAATATCCTAAAAGAATGATGTTTTCCCTGTGGCAGTCTTATTATGTGACTATGTGTATGCACACGTAGTGTTGGTAACGTTGTAATTAATCAGAATAATATACCCCAATGCTGTTAATTTCACTCTGAATAATATTTTTCAGGATTACACGAAAAGAATGTAACGTGATCCTTGTTGGGCCTGTGTATGTTTAAATATAATGAGTACAAAAACTGTTGGAAGATTTATTAATAGCTATCTTTTGTAACGCGCCGTTTAGTTTTACTCGGATGGAGTGAAACTATATGTAGCACTCTACTCTCGGTCCATTGGTACTGGGATGGATCTACAATGGAGTTCGGTTACGAGCGTATCTCAGGAGAATAGAAAGATCATCATCACATGACTAGTCCTCGAGGGCCCGATGAACGTTAAGAGGAGATACGAAGCGTCGGACCGGGGCCTGATACCGGGGCCTGATACCGGGGCCTGATAGTCCTTTATCTTCATCTATCCGGATATATCCGTTTTTACTGAAATAACTTGGCTATAGATAATGATCTTATTTTATTTATAACTAGCGATGCATCCGGCTTCGCCTGTGAATCACGGAGGACAAACTATACACTAGAACCGTACTCGAGAATCACTCTATCCATGAGTGAAAATCGTATATAAATCGGTAATAAAGAGGTAATGCCATGTTGCATAGGAGGAGGTAGTGCCATACATATTGCATGACACTACATCCTTCTATGCAATGGAATTGGGCCGGTACAACAGGGGTCTTACCTCTTGCTAACATAATACCGCCTGGAAGTAACATCTTCAGTGTCGCGTTTCGTGCGGTATGTGAGTAGCCCATTGGGGGGGGGTAAGGTGGGCAATGCATCGGCATATTAATTATGTGGATTTTTATGGGCGTGGGTAGTCGTAAAAAGGCTCCCATTGCTCGTTTATCCCTATTCTATAAAATACTATTCAGTAGGTTTTGGAGAACATCGATCACATACAGACAAGCAGCTTTAAGGGCGTATGTTGTATGAGTACAGATATGGATGCAACCGTTACAACAGGTGCTGATACAGCTGTAATGCTGCATGACGCTGGCATATATGACTAATTGGGCTGGCGAGACCATTGATCGGTCTGGTACCTCTCGGTCACATGATACCGCCACCACGTAACGCTATGGAATCACGTTTCGTGCTTCTCTGAGTGTCCGGTGGATCATTCAAGGAGAGGAGGACGACAAGTCTGCATAAGAATTATGCGGATTTCTTTAAGTGTCAGTATATGTCGACGCCCATAAATATCTACATAATGTTACCTATCTAAATACTATATCAAGAGGTTTGATCTATTCGTCTGTTTTCTTATGCTATAAACATTCCCTATCAGAATATGCAGAAAAGCTACCTCTATCCTAAAGTTATACCTATAACTCTCTCGATAATTTTATATGTTAAAAAACACTAATAAAGTAACATTTTTTTATGGAGGGGTAACCAACTTAATAATGCACTTCCATGATCGTGTTTTTAGGGCCATCATGTTTTTATGTCGTTTTTTATGGCAATATTACTGTAGACGGAACGGAAGCCACGTGTGCTGAGAAACACACGAGGCTCAGTGAACGTTGTTGATTAAATATACTAAACCATGTACGCACCATATGTATATTTATGTTATTTTATTGCATAAGACAACGAGCTATCAGAACACCTGATTGGCTGGAACAACCGGTGTTCTTTAACTTAAAAAGTTTTAAAGGGAAAACAAACAGTCAGAGGGTTTTGATGATTACAAGCGCCCACAAAGTTACGTGTAGTTGTTGTGCGTATGTAAATGTAAAGAGGGCAGCTCTTTGCCTTCTTTCTTGTAATGGGACACCGGCATTCACATAATGTTAATGTCTTGACGGCATAACTGTCACTTTGCATATATATCGTGTGAGACTTACCCGGTCTTGGCAGCTCTATACAAGTTCCATTGCAAAACTGTATTACCTTTGACTAACAACTAGTCAACTTGGTGCTTTGGACCAATACAACCTGCTACCAGCTCTCTATGTGGAACGCCAGACCTAAGGTTCTTGTGCAAGGCTGCTTTTGAAAAATGGCCATTAATATTCGTCTAGGTGGGACTACGACCTCCATGCTATAGCCAACCTAACACCAGATTATTGTCAATATAATCCAAATTAACAGTGAAGTGGTAGTTTTAAAGTTACTTACAATAATAACAATAATAATCATATCTGTGGACTTATCACACCACGTTAGCCTAATCCTGTGATAAGTACCGTAAGAACTTGTGTTACGGATACTAGACAACGGGAATGTATTGAAGGTTTTTATTTTAGAGACACATACAACACATATATAAACATCTATGACCTAGGTGGGATTCGAACCCGCCACCTCTGGCGTAACACGTGGGCTGACTGAGCCAGTCGCTTCTCAAGATCATATGTATATGTTGTTAGATAGTCAGCAGATAAACGCGGATTATAACGATACTAGCCCCGACCTGTGCAGATTCATGAGTGCGATAATTCCCGAAATAAATGAATGATTCTCTTGTGATAGATTGCGAGTAAAACCACAGGACACATATATCAAAAGAAAATAGTTTATGATACTCTTGCATAGTGTCGCTTTATGTTAGTTACAGAATAAAGGATAAACGAGTGATCGAAGCATTTTTAGGATGACGACCATGATTACCGGCATTATCACTATGCCAATGCGTTGCCCTTCTTTTCATCTACACGAACGAAAGAACGAAACGCGACACAGACAATGTCACTTTATGTTGGTCTCATGTGAGCGAGAGGTGGTGCCGGCCCAATTCCGCTGCAATGCAGCATAGTAATACCACTTACAACTATTTCGGAAGATTATCCCCTAAAGTTAGAAACTTTACCTCTTCTACATGTTATAAACAAAAATCTAATTTGAAATAATAAGTCAAAATAAGCATGAAATTTTTCCTTAGTAGTAACACACAACACTCCACTGGCCATATTGTAATTAAATCTGCGAGTCCTCTGGTGTTGCGGATGTCTTTGGGCGTTGGTGATCAATAACTTACAAATGCCACAACTGCTCGTTTGCCTTCTTGACTATAAATAAATCTTTCGTCTCTTTCTCTCGCTTGCACCGTTTACACATTTTCATCACCACATTACTTTCCACACATCTACCTCACTTACGGCCTGTCCCTACGTACATTATAAATGGAGGCGTTTTACCCCCGTGACCTAAAAACACGCAGGATGTCTGATCGTGATTATGACATATTAACAGTCAGCCCACCAGCCTCGGAGTGCAATGAGAAAAACTGCACACAAAATACAGACAGCCTAAACACATTTACGAAAAAACATTTGCTCTGTGCTGATCATTGTAGTTTTTAAACAGTGACAAATAAATAAGATTTTGATCTTCACTTATCCTGGGCACGTAGGGCTCAATGCGACCAAAGCACAAGTTTAAAATAAAATAACCTAACATTAAATTGAAAAACATAAAATGCTTAAAATGTAAATTATAACCAATACTAGAAACGAGTCGTCTAGACAGCGTTTATGTAAATCATTGTTGCGTTATCGCGCACGGTTTACGGCAAACGCAAAAAAAATATAATTATATTACTAATCATAGGTTTAGTGTCAAGGGTATTCAACTAACAAAATGAGTGATGCTTGTATGAAGAAAGATAATTATTATTATTAATAAATACACAAATACAACTAAGGAAGTTAAAGTCCATCAGCTTTTCAGAAACCGGGGAAATATGAAATCTACTAATCTATCTACACATGCGTGCGCTAGAAAAACATCAACATCCTTCTGACGCAGTAGGGTAAAAATTTAAATGCCCTAAGTACCTACATGCCAGTTTGTCTGTCTAAATTAGTACTATACTATATAGTATCTACTGAACGGATTTTCATACTCTTCTCACCAATGACTAAAGCGACACCCAGGAAAAGTTTGAGTGTTTTATTAGTTAAGGTGACAAACCGGCCCGAGTATAACACTAGGGAGAAGCCGGAGCAGTTCGCTAGTTATAACTAAAATAAGCTATTACAATAAAACTACTTTTACGGATTTTATAGCGGTTTATTTAATTACTTATCTAGCCCGACGTTGCTGTAAAGCTTCTGAAACGTCGGGCTAGATAAGTAATTAAATAAACCGCAATAAAATCCGTAAAAGTAGTTTTATTGTAATGACTAATATTCGCGTAAACTTAAGACATGAATAGAATAAGCTAAACCAACATACATCACAACGATAGCAATAGAAATAGTGCGGTACGTAATTAGCGCTCAAATGGTGTTAGTTTAGTTAAGTGTAGCGTTTTAACTCTGCACTTTGGCGTTCATTTCTTGTTTTGTGTCAGTATCTTTTAGTTATTACTTTTATCTAATCCTTTACTGAGCTGGCTGAGCAGGGTAGTTGGCGTGTGTTAGTAATTGCCTTCGCAAACTTTGTATTAAGTAATACTAGCAATCCGCCATGGCTTCACCCGTGAATAACAAGGCACGTTGCCTTGGCAAATTACACACTGCAACGTTCCTTTGGAATCACCCAATCCACGAGCGAAAACCGCATGAAAAATGTTAAAAGGACTTGAGAAAATCGATCGAGACAAACAGCTTTTGGGGACTTTGTTGTTGATTGATAAGTTACTTGATACTGCCGCAAAGTGACACCTACGGTGTCGCGTTTCGTGCAGTTTGTGAGTAGCCGATGGTCCATTGGGGTGGGAGTGAAACGGTGGGCAACAAATCGGCATAATGCTGATTTTCATGGGCGCCGGCAGTCGTTGAAAGGCTCCGATGTCTCGTTTGTCCCCCTATACTACAAAAAAAATATGTTTATATTATTATTTAAAAAATATTAATTATTTAAAAACTTAAAATATTAAAATAAGGCTCATCGTATAAATGTAACGCTAACATTTCAAATTTGTAGGTATGAATGTTTGTTACACTTTGACGTAAAAACGAATTAATGAATTTTAATGAAACTTCACAATAATATTGTTTATACTTCTAAATAACACATAGCTACAACATTTAATTATAAAAAAAAATATATTTTGTGTGAATATGCGCGCAGACGAAATAGCGGACAACAGCTCGCAATTTAACATTTCTACTATACCAGGAGGGGCATAGTTTTCGAGGGTATAAATAAAATATTTGTGAGAGTCGGTTCGTAGCCACAACTACGAACAAGTATTATTGATATCTTAAGTTTACGCGAACGTTACTCATTATAATAAAAATAATTTTACGGATTTTGTGGCGGTTTATTTAATTATTTAACTAGCCCGACGTTTCAGAAGCTTTACACCGACCACGTTCACGGACGGACTAAGATGGTAGATATCCTGATGTTATAAGTTAATTAAAAGTACCCGAAGAATTATTATTTTAGTTGTGCGGATTAACGCAAAGAGTGCTTAGTATACCTTGCTGTCTTGAGGTGTTTTGTTTACTTTTTGATTTGATTATGTTTACCACTGGGTCCCAAGCAGATGGAAGAACCCAACCATCTTCTCCATTGAAATTAGGATGTTTTTAATTTTAATAGTCTCACGGATCATCGATCGAACGAATCGGTGTTCCCCAGTGAGGATCTGCGCTTTACATTAGATTTGATAAAGTGGTAGCTAGCTAGTACTGTACTACTGTACATATAAAAATTCCACAAGCTGGGCGGTATTTGAACCCGCAACCGTTAATGTAACATTCCCAGTATACAGGCTACATTACGTACTACGCCAATCGTACAGCCTTAAATAGATATCAGAAATTAATATATCAAAACCTTAAATGAATAAACTTATATTCAAACAAAGAACATCGTTTAAATTGCAAAATCGAATAGTCACAATCGAATAAAAAGTCGATTAAATGAGAAGCTAATACTCAAAACACGACCTTCCTGAAAGCGACTCACAACAAAGCGAAAAAGGAACGTGTGTTTTTTTATTGTGCATGGCTCATTAGACGGGACGGCTCCGGATGACTTTTTGTCAAAGGACACGGCTGGCCAATGAATTTTAAGCCGTATAACAATGCGTGAAGACATTAATTTCATTAACCACACGTCCCAGGGACCAGGAATTGGGACACATTTTTGTCGAGCTCGGTATTTTTTTGTTAGACATTTTGCTAGGGTATCGTGCTAAGCTGTAAATTGAATGTGGGTTATTGATAATACTAAAGGTTGCATTCCTTCGAATGTTACAAATATCGCTTACAAGCACAGACAATATTGTTTCTGTTATTTATTTCGTCTGCCAAGTTAATTTCACTTTCATATTATCTTTGAAATTTGTTATAAACACAGCGCAGTCACTTCATGGTAAAAGTAGCTAGTATATTATGCGATCTTTTTGTGTTATTACAAAAAGTATAAGGTGGTTATAAAGATGTATTTCCTCTCCTCTTGAGCTGTAGGAAGCTCACTTACCGCGCAAAATGCGACATAGCTGACACTTTGGGGTGGTATCCAAGAGGGAGAGGCTGACCTTCCAGGTTGTCCCAGCCCCTGTACCTCTGTAGATGAAAACGACGACGATGCAGAGCTCAGGGCATCAGTATTGTTATTGAGGCACTGCAGACAAATGAAGCCGGCACAACCAAATACACATCTCTAGCTCGCTTAACACCTGCGTGAAGTGATGGCATATTATACGAGTGTAATGTCACGATATATGCGGCTATTGACTTGAACCATGGTGTATTTAAGGAATATGTGGATTAAAATGCATCTGCTGATCTATTCTGGACGGGTGTTTGTGTATATTTATAATTATTTTATTAGTAGAAAGGAGGGCAACGCATAGTCTTAGTAATTATGTTGACGTTCATGGGCGTCGGTAGTCGTAGAAGGACACCGATTACTCGTTTGTCCCTCTATAATATAAAAAAATAAATAATAACGTGAAGGTTATTCTCGTGTAGTTACTTTTTTCGAATGAATAATAAATCTATAAATATAAAAGATAAACCTTGTATATCTACGCATAGCCAAAACTACTATTAGTAGAAACTAGAAATTTGGTACAGGGCTTCCTTTACTAATGTTAATGAGCATTAAAATGTTTTTAGAAATTCGACCCCAAAGGCGGTGAAATAGGGGAGTGAAGTTTATTTGGAATTAACTATGTTGGGGTGCCTCGAGTGAAACCGCGAATCGCTACTAGTCACAAATAAAACAAGGATACAAGAAGTCTCGTACAGCAGAGAAAAAACTTTTTAAAAAGAATTAAGTCGAACAAGACGTGCCTCGGTTATATCCAAGCGAAGACCATTATAGGCAATACTGTATTATCGGTTGAATCTAAAACATTTGCGTAATGCAAGTCTAGATGGGAGCTTCTTCCGAGGAGATATATTGGGGGTAGATTGAAAATGGAATATATGAGCCTGTACTTTTTAGTGGAAATGAGATAATGTTACAGAATCTATTTCTGTTACGTGTTAGCATTTGTGAGTAAAACTTTGATCCGATAGGAAGATATTGTGTTGTTGTTCAGATCTGTATTGGCTACGAATGATTAAATGATAAGTTTCAACGAAATCATCGCCTGTTTGCATTATTAATAACTTATTTTATATTAAAAAATGTATTTAATAAATGTTGTGAGTATGTTGGTACTCCTTCAACATTATCTTCAATGTCTGTATTATCGACCAACCCCGGCCACAGCATCCACCCTGACCCAACAACTATTGCGAGTTTTTATTATTTATTTAATAGTTTTTTGTAGATGTTCTCACTTTAAAATTTGTTCTTTTCTAAAATGTGGTCCTAAAAAAATATACGAAAGCAACACTCTTAATAAAAATAGGAATTGAACTTTCATCAGCACTTAATAACACAGCGAAAAGATAATTTTAGCTATTCAATCGTGACTTAGAAATCTTTTATAAAATCAGATACCGAAAAAGATCTTTACAGTAATAAGAGGACTAAAACTTAGATACATAAACCTATAAACAAAGATGTTTGTTCACCACTGATTATGTAGGATATTATCAATTGTGAACATAGGCTACATAATATTTTATAAAACGTTCTGACTAAAAACTTCGATAACGTAACCAAAATGTGAAATGTTAATGAGGCCGAAATTAAAAGTAATAATTTTATGTGTTTGTAAATCAATTAATTCTTGCCATATTTCGCGAAATATCGGTGATATGTCGGGGCGGACTACTAGTGTAAAATAGTTAGCAACAATTCAAGAATAAGTTGTGTATAAGAATAAATATTTACCTAACTTTTATATAAAAACTAACACCACCCCAAGGTTTCACCCGCTTAACTCCGGTCCCATTTGTCGCAGCGTCATGGTACACAGTATTCTATAAATAGATTATACAATACAAAAATAATTTTCGGGCCAGTAATTTCTTAAGATTAACGCATACAAACGAACAAACGCACAACTTTTCAGCTTTACATAATTTGTAATACAAAAAATTGATAAAATGGGAAATGGCTACAAGAAGTATTTAAGTGAAAAAAAATTATGCCGCTGCTTGCTGTCACTAAAATATAACGAAAATATAATATAGTTAATTAATAAACGACACAAATACCTCGAGTGTTAGCTAACCAATTAATAACCCAACGCTATAACGTTTTTGTGTTCCCCAGAATACAAAAGTTCTCACAAAATTACTAGATTGAGTTTTAATACGATTCTAAAAGCATGTAAATGAGTATGTACTTAAACGTCTGTTTAGCCTGACCACAATGGAATGTATTTTGAAGTTTAATTGCATAGGACAAACACTGCATGCATTACTCTCCACAGTTAGATGTTAAATTAGAAATACCACTTGATACATGCGTGCCTAGAATCAATTAATCGTATTTCGGTGCGCGCCAAAACAAATCCGCCATGTTTCCGTTTATTAATGGCCGCTGCCACGCTAACCGGTTACGACCGGATAGATCTGCATTGTCATCGGTTACAACCGGTTTCACAATTTTCAGCTTTGGATACGTTTGTATAATGGCTCTCTGGTGGTAATGGGTAATGGCTTTCTGGAGTTTACAGGCGGCAGTATCGACTGCTTATTTGACCTTTTATAATATTAAATATAAAAAACTTAGGCATGCTGTTGGTCTCGATTATAGTAAAGACTAGACTATTGCGGAGATAATTATCACATAAATTACGAGAAACACGAGAAGGAGAAGAAACACCGCCAGATTTGTTGACGATGAACGATGACTTTTCACCAATATATTTTGTTGTTCAATTTTATTTAGGACCTTAACTTGCCATAAATCTTTTCGCGTATATACGCGAATAATGCTGCTTTTATAAATTATTACAGCCCTCTGAGAATTTATCTTAGTACTTAGGTAACTTAACTATTATTTATAACTTAACTATTAACTAATATTACTATGAATTAGGTATATTACTAATTTGGATGTAAGATTACTTCCAAATTAGTAATATACTTATTCATAAATCTTAAATGCTTCGGACTGCTTTTTCCAATTTAATAACTTAAATTTAAAATGACTTGATCTAGTTAAGGCTTACAAGAATGGTACAAATAAAAAAAAACAATAGCATATCTGAGAGTTTCCCGAATATTACTATGAAATCAGGTGTGTGTATCCGTAAAGAAAAATCCTTGAGTTTTAACTGCTGAAGCTGAGTAGCTGCATTTCATTATTTTCTCTCACACTCCAAAGAACAGATGGCAGATGGGCCTGTAAGGTTCTGGAGTGGAGGCCGCGTTTAGGAAAAAGAAGTGTTGGTCGAACGTTCAACAGGTGGGAAGATGATTTTAGCTGGAGGGGTCCTGTTGCCTGCAGATCCGGGACTCTCCACTAATAGCAGCTGAAGGCTGCTCCCGTAAGGGGTTCAGTTGCTATTGCTACCCAATGGCCGAGTCCAACATAGGTCTGGGGGTCTACCCGGGATCCCAGGTATCATGCGTAAATGCATTCCCCTTCGTCACCAAAAACAAAAAGGTGGACAGACGATCTCCGTGCCGTAGCCGGTCCGGAATTGATGCGAGTAGCAGGAGATCGGTTGTCTTGGCGTTCAATGAAATAGGTCTATGTCCAGCAGTGGACCGATAAGGGCTAATAATGATGATTATGATGATGACCAAGACATATTCAAAAGAGTCTGGAGTCAGGAAGTTGTCGTGTTACATTCATAGCGGTTCATCACTTCTTAGGCCCGTCATAACTTTTATTCTGCTAAACATTTATCCTCCGCTACTCGCGTCATTTGCAACGCCAAAAATAATCAACAAGAAAAATACTTATTTAAATAATCCGAAATAAACTATTTGGAGTAACTTTTGACGATTTATCCGATTCCAAAAAGAACCGGCAAAACTGGATCGATGTCATCGTTCGGTATTGCAATGGAATGGTTTCAGACCTTAGGGATTTTCGTTGTTTGATTCCATTTTACTCTATACGGCTGCGATAATAGAAAAACCGGAAACGGATAAATGGATTCGTACCTTGATCGCCATTGGAACGGATTTGATTTATATGTCTGATCCTTTATGTTCTGAGGATTTAACAGAAAAAGTCTTTGTTTATAAGTTCATGTACTGTCATTTGGTCCTCTTATTATTGGCGAGATCTTTTCCGTTATATGATCTTATAAAAGGTTGCGATTTCAAGTCATAATCAAACAACTAGAATTATCTTTTTTTTTTCTCTGTGTTATTAGGTGTTGATAGAAGTTTAGTTCCTATTGTTATTAAGTTTGTTGCTTTCGTCCATTAGAATCATAGTTCTAATGGTAGAAAATGCTTTTCTAAACCGTCCTGTAGTTTCAGACCCTATTCAGTGCAAACAAACAATCAAAAAAAAAACTACTTACAAAAAAAATTACTATTAACAGATATACCAATTATATCTACCAAATCTAAAATAGGTCTACCAAAATATACACAGAAAACTTCACAAAAAATCGATCAAGCCTTTTCGGAGTTTGGTAACTTTATATTAAATTAAAACGATATACCCATTAAATCTCTTCTACCCCCCCCCCCCTCTTTCTCTTTCTCTCTCTCTCTCTCTCTCTCTCTACCTTACACTGTATACTTTTTATACTGTCTCTCGATTTTCAATATCTCCCTAACCTGAAGACAAAAAGTCTTCGTAGTCAGTCGAACTGTTGAGGCTGGACTAGCGCCGCCAACCAGTATTGGGTCCCTCCGACAAAAAAAAAATCAATCCCTTTCAACTTCCGGTGGGATTTCATTTTCGTAATGATGTCGTTATGATTCCCAAGTCATAGTAGCAATACGAAGGCGGAACTGCTACTGGCATCTAAAGTTTATGTAGCGTATACAATTACCATCGTCTCGCCGGGACTGGAATCCACGGCTGGCATGTACTATTCACCTGAGCCTAGGAGTGTATTCGAAAAGTGTACGCACAAATTCCCCGCTAAGCAGCCTATTTAACAATTGGAGTAACAAGAAAGTATATAGGACGTAGTCGTATAATCTTCTACTTAAATCATCATGCATTTACCGACGTTTTTAGTGGACTCGTCCGTACGCCATATGAATACATAATGCAAGCATAATTTTATCAACTACGTAATATCACAAAAGCATACTGAAATTTTCTTAAACGAGAAATAATTGGTTTCTGCGAGAGCCTCGTGACCCCAGGGTAGTCGGGAGCCGGTACCTCCCTCTTACATTTAAAATTGAAGTATTAGAGTCTCGGAGACTGAAAAATATTCATATTCAGATATATACTAATAGTTCGTCCCGGCTTCGAACGGATATTTCACGAAATATGGAAAAAAATATTGAAATTACAAAGACTATAAATTTTAATTTCGGCCTCATAAACATGAGACGTTACAATGACGACAAGTACACTTTACGTCTGGACCTGTCTACAATTTCTGGAAAAAGAAAGGTTTTGCTTTGATATTTCGTACACACCTTTGGCTACATTATCTAAGTTTTTATAATCAACTATAATGTTTTTGACAACGTTTGCAACCTACAGTCACCACAGGTGTATCCTACATCTCATGGTAAAATAACTGTAGTAATCAGCTCAGTAGTTTCAGGGCCTATTCAATGCAAACAAACAATTTGAATTCTCACAAATATTTCCCGTTAAGTCGATTGACGAAGATGTCACAATTGGTGGCTGCTGTGACCCTGGCGGCGCAGGCGAAGAAATAGTGGGAAGATGTGGTGGGTCCAACCCGAACAAAAAAATCCTATTGATTTTTGATGTACACCAAATGACATAAACATATGAAGCACTTGGCGATTCCCTAAACAAACTGAGTGTCTTTTTATAGTATAGGTGGACAAACGAGTAATCGGAGCCTTTCTACGATTACCGACGCCCATGAACAACAGTATAATTACTATGCCGATGCGTTGCCCACCTTTCGCCTCCCGCTCAATAGGCCACGGGCTACTCAGGAACCGCATTAAACGCGTCTTTACGGCGGTATCAAGTGAGCGAGAAATACCACTCCGGTCGTGCCTGCCAAATTCCGCTGCTTACATGAACTACTGATACTTCGATGTTATACAATTTAGACGACTACAGAACGCGACCTCCATTCCAATGGTTTATTGTATCGCTCCGCCTCCATAAACCTTCACATTATGACGTTTACTACTTCTGAATGAAATGCCTTCGTGTATATTGGGACTGGTTTCGTTGATGAGATAATTTGCAATAGATGAGAACCTTGAAGTGGAGCGACTCGATGTAGTTGTACCCGGTTCTAAACGGATAAAATGGGCAACCTAACACTTAAATAGATTTTGCACGCTTCAACCGTAGAATATTTTGGAAACTAAACCTACTAAAAACTAATCTAAAAAGAGTTTTATTTGCTTGAATATATGGATTACATATATTTATGTACCCATATTCAAGCAAATAAAACTCTTTCTTTTATTTTTTAAATTAAAAAGAATAAATACCAATTTCCTAATGGATATTTTAATTAGTAATCCGCCCGGTTTCACCCGCGATTGTCTATTAGTTATAACACTAAACCTTCATCGGGAATCGCTTTATCTACTGGTGAAAACCGGACGTAAAACGGTTAAGTATATTTTTAGAACATCGATCACATACAGATAGATAGCTTTTGAGGAGTTTTATTTATAATAACAAACTAGCAATTCCCCGGCTTCGCCCGTAAACAACAATTATGTTTTACACAAAATCCTTTCTCGGGAATCGCTTTATACATGCGTGAAAACCGCACAAAATCCATTCAGTAAATTTTGAGACATTCGATCATATACACAAACAGCTTTTGAGGTCAATGTGTTATAATAAGTATAGACTAGTAATTCGTCCCGGCTCCCCACATGAATCGCAATCATATTTTACACTAAAACCTTGCTCGGGAACCGCTTTATCTATTGGTGAAAAACGGACGTAAAACCTCTAAGTATATTTTTTAGAAAATTAATCACATACAGACAAATTGAATTGAAGTGAATTGAGGTGAAGAAGTGGAATGAAGTGGTAATGGGCTGGTCACATACTCAGAAGAACAGATGGCAGATGGGCCACTAAGGTTCTGCAGTGGAAGCCTCGTTTAGGAAAACGAAGTGTTAGTCGATCGTTCACCAGGTGGGAAAACGATCTTCGTGCAGTAGCTGGTCCGGGTCGGATGTTAGTAGCAGGAGATCGGCCGTCTTGGCGTTCATTTCGTATCCGTGTCCAGCAGTGGACCGATAAGGGGTGATAATGATGACGATGATACAGACATACAGCTTTTGAGGACGTTATTTTACAATACGTATACATTTACTCAGTTTTACTCGCGTTATCATGGCGAATACGAGTATACAGGGAAGACACAAATAGAATGATCCTAAAGATATGTAAGCAGTGGAGAGGGCTTCTTTATATATTTTTTGTTTCATGATTTTTTATTTAATGATTACAAAAAATCAACTCAACATAAATCAAGTCAATTGGGTAGAACGCCGCGCAAAGAGTTCCGTATCGTTATCTAAGAAAAGGCAAGAACTTGTTTGCTTTATGGGAACCCCTTAGACAATAAATTTATCCAATTTATTTGTATTTGTTGTAATAAAAAAACAAACAAAGACACATCTGCGAAAATTTTCGCTATTTAAAGATCATACCCTGGCGATATTGTCTTGTGACAGACAATCGCCTGTCTGTCACCAGGCAGTATTGGCAGGCTATACGGACAGATGGAGCAATTGGTTCCATTTTTTATCCTTTGGGTAAGAAATCATAAAACTAACTAAGATCGTTAACGCGTCGCATTACGCACTAACTTTCGAGTTTCGTGTGTGCTGTATATCTGTTGAGAGACTTGTATATGTTTACTGTATAATCTGTCTTGTTATGACAGCTGTGACAGCGGGCGTCAGAGCTAGTATAAAATGTATTAAGATCCAGTGCGACCCTAAAGGCGATGAGGATACCTTGTGGACACCTCTGTGGCGTGTTGAAGCTAGCCATAATACTTGGTACTGTTCACTAAAGGCCATCACCTATGATGGTCACTCAACACTCCGTATGTTCACCCATTTCTTTGCTAACTCATTTGTATGCCATCGCTGGTAATCTAGTGGTGTGTAGGGCTCGCGACATATTGTAGTGCCGAATACCCACTAAAACCAGCAATTCATCAGAGTCACCATTGGTGAGGAGAAGGGGCGCCTACAAATCATCAAAGCACCCCGACAGCTAGTCAATCAACAGAAGTTCGACACCGTCTCTACAAAAACATGGGGCGAGGTTCCCATCCTCGCTCCTTGCCCCGTGCGCAAAGGCGCCTCCTTCAGCTCTTTAGTCCTCTCTCCTTATAGGAGGGGTCCAAAGAGCAGTCCCCTAGGTTCGATTGGCTCCGCATGGGTGTACCCCAGGCTGCAGATCCTCATCGCCACCACGCTGAAACCATGGTGCGGCCCCACATGTGATCGTGACACAACACATCACCATATATTCCTATACAACAGTATGTAATATTGGACCACAGCGTGCTGCTGATTGTTACATAAACAAACACAAACACGAAGGTCCTTTATTGGATCAAATATTGCATTTTTTACCATATATCACATTAAGTCGTATAATTTGCATACGTAACCGAAACGGCCGGCGTTAGAGGAAGGTGTAAACAAGGACGCGTGTGCCGGCGTGTGTCGCCAGGGGTTAGGGGGGGTTAGTGGTCGGGGGTGATAGCAGGGGTCGGTGGGGGTCTCGCGGGTTAAGGCATGTGGAAATCTCGGGGAGGCAAGTTTAAACGTAAAATATGGCTGTGAATAACGTTTGATATATTTAGCTTGATCTAAAGTATCTTATTATAGCAAAACCTTATACAACAAGTTATTACTTCCACGTAAGGGTTTGGTAAAGGGATTTAAAGCTACAGAAATATAGTTAATAGCCTTGTTCTGCAAGTGTGTGTAAATTATTTAAGTACACTTTGTCTGTTATGGAATTTCCTGTTAGCGGCATATAACTTGAAGTGTCCACTAACACGTCTCCGGTCTCAGGGGCGTTGCGGCATAAGGGGAAAAGTGAGAAGCAGATCATAACCTCGCATAACCCGCACGGCCGTTCTCTGTTCTGTGCGTAACTAGACCTGTAAGTGCAGTACTACTGGTCGTCGTGTCATTGCATATAGCCCACAGCATGCCTCGTTTAAGAGACTATTCAACACATAAATAAATTGGGTTCGGGCCAGTAGTTTGAGATTGGCGCAATCAAGCAAACATACGCTTCATCATAATCGCCACCATCATTATCAGACCCTATCGGACTACTGCTGGACATAGGACTCTCTCAATGGACACCAAGCCGACCGATGTCTTGCTACACGCATCTATCCCGGACCGACTACTGCACGGAGCTCGTCGAACACACTCTTCAGCGTTATAATATTAGTATAGATAAACACACACTACTGTAATTTGGGTTCAACTTACACGCTGAGCTTTTTTATATAGAACAGGGGGGCAAACCCCAACTGAGCCACCGGCTACTTACATGCCGCACGAAACCCGACACTGAAGATGTCTCTTTACCGCAGTATTATGTTAGCGAGAGGAACCTCCCCGGTCGTGCCGGCCCAATTCCGTTGCATAGGAGGATGTAGTGTCTTGTCCTATGCATGGCACTACAACCTCCTATGCACCTCTTGCTACCGTCTTCCTGTTCGCCCGTTTTCCCCGTTTCGTCCGGTTCGTGAGTAGCCTATAGCCGATTGGAGGGGAGGATAAAAGGCAACAACAAATGCGGATGACCATGGGCGTCGGCGTCGTCAAAAGTCTCCGATTACTAGTTTGCCCCCTATACTATACTGTATAAATGATTGCTAGGCAATCGCAGTAGACTTTCCAATATTATCTTCTTGCTCTAGTAGGACGAGACCACCGCACCTGAGTTTTACATCCAACATTACATACACACGTAGCTCTGCTGAGCCGCTAACCAAGCAAAGTATGGAGTGACGCTAGCGTAATACTCCGTAATCCGTAATGAGACCCTCATAATCTCCCGTCTTACCGAGTCAAAGGCAATTTTCGACCAAACAGAATTGCAATTTGTGATTCATTTAAATTTATACAACACGTATTCCGTTTCATGTACATTACTTTGAAGGTGACATTTAAACAGTCTATACATATGTTTCCTTTTTGTGTTTATAATGTGTTGCTCACCTTTTTTACAGTTTAAGGGGCAAACGAGCAACGTCATATGAAGACTACCGACGAGGAGGAAGGGAGTGCAACGCATGCTCATGGCAACATTAATACGGATGTCTATGGGTTAGTAGTCGTGAAGAATCATATATATACCTATAACTGTATACGTAAATGTCACGTCAGAATGATATAAAGAGCTCTGTGTTTGTGACATGACATAAAAAGGTCTGTTGGTCACAGGTCGAGAACTCTAGGTGAAGAGTATTACATTTAAAATGACAACCTTAAAGTACCCGGTGGCCCATTAGGGGGGGTGATAGGAGGGTAACGCATCTGCGTAACAATCATGCGAATGTCCCTGGGCGTCGTTACTTATCGAGAGGCTGCGATTGCTCGTTTACCCCTTATGCTATTTAAAAAAATCACAGAGGTTTCCACGTGGCATCTTCATCTCATGACCGTTAGTGCCGTACTGGATCTAACGTATTGTCGCTAACACAGGCGACAGCTGTCATCACGAGACGGGCTATGTAATTTACCTGACAGAAATGCAACAAGCTCGCCTCTATAAATCTTCTAAACTGCTGGACATGTTTCCATCATTAATCACTCAAATATATAGTACATAACAGTATACACATTTATTTGTATAAAGTAAATAGCCCCGTAAATAAGATATATAATAGCCAAGTATGCCAACAGTTGAAAATATTAACGATTTGCATATATGTTTTATGCAACTCCATTGCATGGAATTTTCACTCCGCTTATACTGAGAAAATCGTAATAATTTATAGCTGGACAAGTGAATACACAGATCGTAAACATTATCAGCACGATGAATGTAAATTAGTATGGCAGAGTGTAGGTCGGAATCGTGGAAGCCGCTTAAAAAAATTATACTTGTGAACGAAATTTCTGCCGCGCTGGGACGGAGACCTACATCCAGCTTGACCCCTTCTGTCTGCTGATGACAAGAGGTAGTTTTCCTTTTGACTGCTCTCTGCCGACGGAAGTGTCCTGTACAGCTTCATCGGTTACTATAAAACGCGTTGGGCGATTGTCTAGGTGAGATTGTGGTCGCTAGGGTTACAGACCCCCATCCCCCCACTATCCCCGACATGGGCTGGACAGGAGGTGGTACCGCATGCAGTTGCAGCGTAGCCAAGTGATGCAAGTCCAGCGTGGTGGCTCCGCGGGACAATGCCTTCAAGTGCAAGCTATAGCTATGCTGTCATGTAAGTTAACTCGACGGCGTAGGGCACTCGCTTTTCCTGTGTTGTAATTATGTGGATGTTTATGGGCGGCGGTAGTGTTAAAAAGACTCCGATTTCTCGTTTGCCCCCCTATTCTACAACAAATGCAGTCTCAGGAATACGAAATCTAGCGTATGATACACTTGTACATACATACATTTTTGTTAACCATTACAAGATCTACCTACAGCAAATTGATGAGAAACATCTGCACTGACTTTGTGCAGATACGTTGCCATTCAACGGTCACTCGCTAACCGCACAAAACGCGACTGCATAACTGTCACTTTACGGCGGTTTCAAGCTAGACGTATCTCCCCGGTCCTGCCGGCGCTATTCAACTGCAAACACAGCATAGCACTACCTCTTACAGGAACTTATTATTTTTATAAACTAGTATATGAACCCTAGCCACCTCGTGAGTCAGCATATTGTCCCGTTCCTTTAATGACACACACACACAGTGTCGCGTGAGCTGAACTGGCGTGTCCAGGAATGAGGTCACGGTGAAAGTTACATTAAAATCAATTCAGCAAATTTGATAATTGTTTTTTTTTTTAATATAGAGAAAGGTTTCTTTTTGGAACACGGCCTTAATTATCGCTCTACCATAATTTCATTACTTCAATTCACAAACTGCACGAAACACCGCGGCATAAATGTTACTATACGGTAGTATCATGTGATGTGAGCGAAATCTTCATCTGACGCGCTGGGCCAGGAGAAGGCTTATAGGAAGAGGTAGTGCCATGCATAGTGCATGACACTACATCCTCCTATGCAACGGAATTTTATGTAGTTAATGGGTACAACGAGAGGATGTAGTAAACAAGCCTTCATCACAACAACACATTAGAGGAGAGGAGAACCGCAGGGCAACGCAACTGCATGATAACAATGCGTCGTAGTCATCAGATCATTGGCCACCTGTACGATATCATCAGATCATTGGCCACCTGTACTATGATATCATCAGATCATTGGCCACCTATACTATGATATCATCAGATCATTGGCCACCTGTACTATGATATCATCAGATAATTAATTGGCCACCTGTACAATGATAAAAAAATCCTTCACGCTACATCTATATGTGCGGACATCGGCGTAAAGCGTAAATTATTAGGAAGAGGTAGTGCCATGCTGCATAGGAGGAGGCAGTGCCATGCGTGGTGCATGACACTACGCCCTCATATGCATCGCAATTGGGCAGGCACCACACGCTTATATGACATCTTCAAAAATCATCGCTATAAACTGACATCTTCATTATCGCGTTTCGTGTGGTTTGTGAGTAGCCGGTGGTCGGCATAGTTATGCTGATGTTTATTGGCGTCGGTAGTCGTTGAAATGCTCCAATTACCCGTTTGTCCCCTATACTACAAAGAAAGCATCTACAAAAATACGTCTAAATATGCGTTTGCGAACAAAAATGAAACGTATAATTGAAACCAATTTCCGTACACGCATCAGTTTTAGGTACGCGACGGAATTACATTTATTAACCGCTAAAATGCTTGATCGTTTGCCAGCCAAGTTTGTTACGGGGCAATTTATACGAAACCCCGTCCGTGGGCGTACGTGGATAGGTTTACAAGCAACGTATTAGCTCGGACTTCACTTAGGTACGTACATAACTTTTAAAATGAAAACTATTTTTGCGTGCAGATAAAAATGTTATTAATTCGTGACAGCTACACGCGTCAGCAACATCCTACGTAGTTCCTACGCTACGCGGCGCTATAAGTGTGTGCTACTAAATACAGGTCCATTGTTACTTCTCATTTTTTAATACTTGATTTCTATGGGCAGTCCTTATGAATCCATTTAGTTGATGCCTAGTGGAGTATTTAAGTTGAATGCCATCCTAGCTCTGTCTGATTAGGCAACAAGCCATTTTTAATCTTTTTGCTTTAAAAATTTTATCAATTCCAAATTTCTTACTACCCCCTAAAACTTTACCGCCCAACGTCCAAGCTTCAAGGGCAAATCTGCAGTTGCCGCCACCCATTATGATCCGCATAATGAATGCTTATGCAGGTAAAAATAGACCACGGACTACTTACAAAGCACACGAATCACGATGGCACACTTATTCATTTTGTGACCAAAAGGTAGCCGGTCGTGCCGGTCCATCATCCTGTTACTATGTATATTTAATATTCAATAAACACTTTTGGAACCTTTTTTGTTTTCAAAGTCTGAGTGCAAGTAGCTACAGAGATGTAATTCATGTTCTTTTGACATTGTAACCAAACGTAGATTTGTGTACATGTGGCGATACATTAATTTCTTCTATATACTTGGTATATAACTGCACTGATATTACGGTAGGGGGACACACGAGCAATCGCAGTCTTTCCTACGACTACCGACGCCCATGAACATCAGCATAATTACTATGCCGTTGCCCTCCTTTCACGTCAGCATAATTACTATGCCGTTGCCCCCACAATGCGCCACCGGCTACTCAAAAACCATACGAAACACGACATTGTAGGTGTCACTTTACGGTGATATCTAGTGAGCGAGAGGTACCTCCCCGGTCTGGCCGGCCCAATTACGCTGCAATAAATAAATATCAAGTTGTTCCACATAACGCATTGAAGCTGTTAACCTTAATACCGGGCTCGTAATCTTGAAGTGAAAAGCGCGTCGACCGTTATGTTAATGGCTTACACTCGACTGCATTAGAACTACCGACGTGGTTTATTAGATGTTTATGAGTCAATAAACTAATACATATGTTAGTATATTAAATATATATTGGGTACATGTCTGGCTGTCTGGCTTCTGGCAGGTGCCTCTTACTCCCCACCATGGTTCAAGCATTATCGTGGCGGTTGGGCTCCGTATCCTGACACCTCGGGTGAACCCAGACACCTCGGGGGAATCCAACTGAACCGATGAGGCTGTTATTTGTGCTTATAAAGAAAGGTGACTACAGACCAGGAGGAGGAAGCTTTTTTGCGCACGCACAAGGGGCGAGGATGGGAATCTCACCTCATTACACTGTCGCAAACTTGGTGGGGTCGTCCCACTGGACGTGCGGGGAAACACAGCTGTGGTTCGCAGCTTAGGGGACGGACTAGCCGTCCTGGTTTCCTTAATTATTTAATTATTTGCAAAAACATGGAACATACAAGATCATCAAACAAATAGTTAAAGTCCAGTATTCTTTGCATTTTTGGGCTGCAGGTGGCCAGATATTTTATTTGTTCCGAAGACCAAAGGTTGCAACGATGGCACTCGCGGTGGATTCTGCGGGTATTCGGCACTGGACCCTACCCAGAGCTGGTGAAGACGTGTAAATGCACTTCCTCGTGTCAACAAAAAAATTGTTACGGGCGTATGTATGTACATGTTTTGTTTGAAATTAACTATAAGCGTGTCTGAAATGGTATTGTAATTGTGATATTTCGGATTTCTCATTTTATCTGCATTTTTTTCTCACTTTTAGCCTAATTTCATTATGTAAGCGTCGTACGCGCGGTAAAGCTGGTGTCATGGTGCTGGTGTCATGTTTGACCGGTGACTATACACGGTGTTTTACACCAATAAAAGTACACTTAGTAAGACGCAGTGAGGCCATGGTGTAATGCAGAGTTGGGTCGGCACGACCGAGGAGGTACCTCTCATCCACATAATACCACGGTAAAATGATATCTGCGGTGTCGCGTTAAGTACGGTTTGTGAGAATGGTCCATTGGAGGGGAGGAGGTAAGGCAAGGCATTGATATAGTAATTACGCCTATGAAGAGCGTCGGTAGTCCACAAATACCCGAGTAAATTCCACCTTGACAGCAGCACGACGAATGGCGTATCCAATAGTAATTGCCCCCAATAATAGCCTAGCTGAAGTTATATAGTGCTACCTCCCGACTCCACGTGAAATCTATATAACATTTTCGGATAAAATATTTGCAGC
The DNA here is from genome assembly GCA_017140195.1 of Eumaeus atala. Lineage (NCBI taxonomy): Eukaryota > Metazoa > Arthropoda > Insecta > Lepidoptera > Lycaenidae > Eumaeus > Eumaeus atala. The sequence goes on along the minus strand of JAFELO010001078.1, from coordinate 24,223 downwards.
GGGCGAGGACACCGCTAGCGCTAGCGAGATCAAAGTGTATTGCCATGCATAACAAATCAAGCGGTAATCTTACAATTAGTTTTCAGGATATTAAGATCTGCTGCAGCCGGATGCTGTTTACCAGCGCCCGGTGTTTCGGACGTAAGCCCCAAATCCCCGTACTGGCGGTACTTTACGATAATGCACTGATTTGGTTGCGGAGTTAATCTAAAGGTTCCCGGCGCACACTAGGATGGTTGTTGCGAGTTTAGTCATGCGGTTCTTGTAAATATTATTTATTAAGCATTCATAGAAGGTAATTTTTAAGAGTAATTCAAATTCTACCTTACATTTTAATAACTTTGCTAACATATACAAAACGTTATTAGTTACGCACAATTTTTTTTGTTTGTGTAGTGATATCCAGATTCGTAGGCCAATTGAATGCAATATTTTTTTATCTACATCCATGCGAGGCGTATAAATATGAATATTACCGGAATATTACCCGGGAATACTAAATAAATTTTTATCTCACAACGGAATAAATTAATTTTGATCAATAGCAAGTTTTAGCTCGTTCATCGAAAATATGTTCTGGTATAACGTAACAGCTCACCATAGTAGTGACTACACTTGCATGCAGCTTTCTGCTTGCATAATCATTTTTTGTTCTGCAATTGTCTACTCATGTACGTTTACCCTCATTTTAACAAACACACAAAGCACGATCAATCCAACGATTTACTCTACGATAGATGATGGAAATGTTAAAACCGCACTCACACATCGGACAGGCTGCGTAATTTATTAGCTGGTGAATTACGCCTACATCTGTGGCACGGTGAGTTGTGACTTAGGAGAATATATGATTAATATTAAATGTAAGAAGTATCCTTTGAAAGGATCTAAAAAAGATGGGTTACGCATCTGCACGATTTTATGGCATCATTATGCAGAAGGTCATGGGCGTTGTTCGTCGTCAAAACATGGCTTGCTAAAAAAGCTAAAATACAACAATAAATTGTGATTGTGTGTAAAAGTGGCAAGGTTTTAGATCTGAATGATCTTTTGACACATGTAAGAGCTTATTTAAGCTACAGCTAACTGCGCACATAGTCACTTTCCATATTAACATGTCGACTCGTTTATATTTACCCTCATTCTAGCAAAACACACAACGGACGATCAATCCGACGATTTATCTTACGATAGATCAAACGGTATGTTAAAACCACACTTATATATGGTACACTTTGCATAATGCATGAATTAACTGGCGATTTATCCTCCGGCACCGTGAGTTGTGACGTTAGAGAATTAATGATAATGTAACGTATGTTCGTATTTACATATTATAACACGTCACAAGTTCCCACTCGCGGAATGTTAGGAATTATTTGGAGCGTATTCAAACGTTTGCGTAGCGTAGAATGGCTTCGTTGAAATACTTGACGTGTGTTTGATTGGAAAAATGCAAAAAATATGAAAAATATTGATTGCAACAGTTCGTATTGTAACATGGGTGGTATTATCAGTTTTTACGTAACCTACATGCTACTACGCATCCAAAGAATTTTGCAAATCGGCCCACAGTAACGGAGACGTAGTTCAACCAAACTTACAAACTCTTTACTTGTATAAGAGATACACATTTATGTGTTGTTGTTGTTTATACTTATGATTTTTATCGTTGAAATAAATATCATACATAGATAAACATCCCTGACCTACCATGATTCACCATATCAGAGCTATGTTAGCACTGCGCCCGGCGGTCGTTTTAATGTATAGTTTTACTCTAAATATATAGTTTTACTGTAGGAAATCAACGAGATTTATTGAAATTAGACAAATGTTAAAGTTGTGTTCCCATTAAACTTAAGTGACTTGCCAGCCTCGGGCGATCGCGTCCTTCTGCGAAACAGCAATTCTTAGAAGAAAGTCGAAAAGCGGGTGATAGAGGAGGCAGCTGACGTGGCATCCCCCTGCAGAAGACGAATGGGGTCAGAAGGAGTCGCTACACTTGCGCCTCCAGAAATAAATTGCCCCTGTGTTCATGTCGAATCCGGTCCGCTTAGACACAATGTAGTGGGGGCTTTGGTAATGTTCAGAGGCAGCCGGACAGTCCCCAGGGAGCAGAAGTTTGGCCACAACGACAGGCAGTCCTCGATGGCAGGGATCCTGTTTCCAGCTGATCCGAGACCCACCGTAGACTGTCCACAGGTTCGGATTGCACCCTCGAGTGCCGAGTCCGTCTTATGGTTGATATGTAGGGGCCCGAGTGGCCCATAAATATTCGTAAATGGATTCCTTTGCGGCAAAAAAATAAAAGAGTAGTCAATTGAACCGAGTGGGCTGCTCTTTGTACCCGTCTTATAACAAGATTGGACTAAAAATCAGGAGGAGGAGGCGCTTATGCCCACGAAGCAAGTGGCGAGGATGGGTGCCTCACCCAATTTTACTGCGCAAAGGTAGTGGGGTTGTCCTGAAGCGCGGGACAACTCCTTGGGTGTGGAGGTGGTATCAGTGAGACAGAGGGGGCTGTCGAGGTGCCCTGATGATTTATAGTTCCGGGGTGATTTTAGTAGGTTTTCGTCAGTGTAATGTGCCGCTAGCCCCACACACCACTGGACCCCACCCAGGGCTGGTGTTTGCACCTCGCGTCACAAAAACGTTATTCACAAACGATTTTTGTGTCCGTAAAGTAGCAACACAATGCGAAACAAGACATTTCTCACTGCGTTTCTAATGCTTAGCTTATTTTGACGGACGCATAGCGCCGACCGCCGATAGGTATTCTCATTTGGATAGATTTACTGGCGTCGACGCATACTGGGGGAACTTACAGTATTTTATTTGAATACGAGCACTATTCGCTTGGCGTCAGTTGTTTGGAAATATCGGTTCTTTAGAAAACCACATACCTATGGGTCCTAAAACAATATCTAATCATAACATTAAGGGTCATTAGTGAAGCCGGGGTCAAAAGCAGCAACACAGGGCTACGAATTTGTAAATCCGACATATTACAGGATTTTACTCCTTACGAACAAACGTGTTTCTAATATGGTCCTCGTAGGTGCGCAGGAAAGGTAGCGATCGCGCTGTTTCTCGTAATTTTAGTCGTTATATATTTTTCATAGACGATCTTTTCAATATAAATTTGGTTTTATAGGACCCAAGATAATTCTGTTGGAACGTTGGTTCCCAATTCTCTCCGCTGAACCCATAAGGGAACTGGCGTGAAGATGTGTTGTTATTGTATAAATGTACTCACCTCATTGGTGTTCCACCTGTGCCTCTGCGCAGCGAAGTGCTCCGCGCGCGGCAGACTCTCCAGATTCTCCGGCAATTTGATGGGCTCCCCATCTGCGAAGTCACCAGAGGTTACAGTTATGTACTAGTATCGTACCTGCATCGTAAATATCTAAGTGTTAGCGCCATTGCATTTTCAAGAAAGTAAACAAGCTGTAGGAGTGTTTTGATTACTATCAACGCCCATGAGCATGCAAATAAGTTGCCCTCCCTCCGCCTTCCTTTTCGATAGCCTTCCGATAGGAAACTTTAAACTAGTATAGCTAGCGCTAGGCGTAGATTTCATGTGAGGATAATATCATCCCAACTCGTGCTGGCCCAATGTGACTGCAATGAAGATATTTTTCATAATATGAGGAAGCAAACGACCAAATGGAGCCATATGGCGACTGCCGACGTACACATCCGAATAATTGCCAGCCAAATATGATGTCTTTCTTCCCTATTCCCTTCAAAAGAGGCGACGGATACTGACTAACGAAACATTTTGCGGAGGTATTACATGATGGAGAGGTGCCTCTCCGATCGTGCTGACACTACTCAAACGTAATACGGAACAACACTACCTTTTATACGTTGATATATTTAGTAAAAATAATCATCATTATCATTATCGGCCCTCATCGGTCCACGGCTGAACTTAGGCCTCTTTTAATTAGCGACAAAACGACCGATCTCCAGCAAAATAAAATAATACTCTATTATTATTATTATTATTAACAAAATAATCGTTATAATCAACATCAATTTATAGACAATAGTATTATAATCATATCAATGTCCATGATCATTATTTATCTGGTGAAAAAATAACATGAAAGAGACAGTTGCAATTTCGATGGAAAAATATGACGTCTTGAATAGACAAGAATATTACCGTAGACCGTAGCCAAACGACAAATAAGGGAATCGTTATTATATCATAATGTCCGTCTGCCCGTCTGTATGTCACAGAAGTTTTACTTCTAGATTATGGGCTCGTAGAAATGATACTATAATTTTAAAAATAAAATTATGAATGGCACCACACCAAACACATAACAAAACTACACTGTTTTTTCCGAGGGAGCATGCCATGTGTGATTTGGACAGGTCTTTGGGAATATGAGAAGGAGGTTTTAAGAAAGCTTTTTGATTGTGCCAATACTTTATATTTTATACGCTTCTAAGGTTATTGGCGACTGGTTGTCTTAGTCCGTGACTTTGCGGTTACTCCGCGTGTTACGCCAGAGGTCGCGGGTTCAAATCTCACATAGATAATTGATGTTTCTATGTGCATTTCTATAACAAAAAAATTTATATATAAAAAAATTCTTATTTTATAAAAAATATTAAATATATTTCCGTTGTCTTGTACCTGTACCACAAGTCCTTACAGTACTTAGCACAGGGCTAGGCTAACGTATAACTTTAGAACTTCGAAAGGAAAAATTATTGTATTATAATATTTATTCTATGATCTTAAATTTTTGCTCAATTTCAATTATTGGTCTGTTTCGCTTTTAAAATTGGTTTGAACAAAATCAAACATGCGGTCCAAGACATGGGAATTTTGTTTATTTCTTCCCTTAATAGGTTATCCCGGGTTAGATTACTAGCTCTTGATCTCTTTTTATTCAAGCAATACAACCAGAATGTGTTTCTCTTACATAGATTCTACAGTTCATTCTCATAAATTGACATCACAATTTACCAACAGTGACTTGTATTACGTTCATTTGAACGCATTGTACATACTAAAGAATTCACAGACGAGCACCAATGCAGCGGCTTGAACACCACGAATATATAAAATGCGACTAAATAAACCTCAACATCCTAAGATAGAGATTCTACTTTAAAGGACCCTGCTTTAACATCCGAACGAATTTACTCGGAACAGCTTTACGTTCACTTGGTCAACTCTCTATAAATTATGCAGAAACAGCGAGAGAGTAAAACCGCATCGTAAATATGCCCGGAACCTTTGCAAAAAAATATCCCAAACTTGCCCGGGGACCCGGATAAAAATGTGTCTTACACGTTATACGAACCACGATTGGACAAAATTAGTGGGCGCTCAGGCGAAAGCTTAACTTGCGAAATTTCTTCCTCCCGACCCACCAAATATATATTTACGTGTATATACGTTCGAATTAAAGGAAAGTAGCCCTAATTTGGTGGACATAAGAATCAAGTGTGGTTTAGATAAATGAACGTGAAATTGGCAACTCCGTGTACCGGACGGCGACGGAATTTCAACAAGTTGGACCATTGCTCTGGATTGCACTTAGATTCGTATGTACTCTTTATCCTTATTACATTCGGGATAAGGTATATTTTGTTGTGTACGGCTACAAATATAATGTTGTGCACGTAAGGCACTACGAGGGTTGCAGTGCAGACATTCTTGACGAATGTTGCCAAAAATCGGACAGTTCTCACCTCGTTTCCGCCTCACTTTATTATTATTCCCGCGGTTTCGTAAAAGTCGTGTTGATATTAAAGCTAGAGACGTAGCTAGGTGATTTAAATTGATTCTACTATAAAATTATCTATCACATAATAATACATAATACAGATAAGAATATACTATTCAATTTAGAACATTACAAATAATTTACGTATTGTTTCAAACTATTGCACCATCGACATACGATTTGTGTTGTAATGAATATTTCCAAAATTCACAATACTACAAGATTATTAATATTAAAACTAGTGAACAAGCTGTGTTATTAACGATATTTGCGATAAATTTATGTTTCAAACACATACAAAATGATATACTTCGATTTAAATTTAGGAATAAAAGGACTTTTCTTTTTGTAGATACTGATGACTACTGATACTCATAAACATCCACATAAATATGTTGCAGATTCGTTGCCCTACTTCCTCTTTCCCCTTCAATGAGCCACCAGAAGTCAACACACAGTAAGAAACGGGACAGAATAGTCTTCACTTTGCGCCTCTCTTCTAAAGCTCCAGTGGTGACCAGTATACATTACTATATCTACAATTAATATATAATATGTTTCTCACGCAACTATTATCTACTAACTCTCTGGCTACCTCGGTAGGCAACTGGGGTGAAGACATGTGTGTGTGTATATGTGTGTACTTATCTATTATGACATCACTCGTGACTTGCAGGTTGCATACTAATATTAGCTTCATCATTTTTAACATTATTGGCGAGTACAATCTGTATATTGGTTGCAACATCTGCCCTTAAGTCTATGACGTCCTGTCCGCGTTCTTGTACCTTGCGCCGAAGTAACGAATCGACGGGGCGAGCGTGGAAAGGTGATAAAGGAACGGGGACTGGCTTCACATTCCAGCAAGGTCTACAGATAACGTGACGGTGTAGTAAGTATCATTGTTAGTTCGCTACCCAATTGGGCCGGCACGACAGCGGGTCTCGCATAATACCGGTGTAAGCCGATAAATTATTTCTGCCTTCTCCTCATATGGACTACCGGAAGCTCTAGAACCGTACGAGGCGCGACAGCATAGGTGACTTTCTTTTCATGAGCGAAAGAGGTCCCAAACGTTCCGGCCCAATTCGACTGCAATGTGCATGGCACTACATCTTACTGAACTTAGTTATGAGTAGTTAATCAAGGTATTTGTGGATAAGAATTAATCGTTGAACAATTCAATACCTGTCACTGTGAACATAGATTATTATGGGGTAATAAAATAATTGATTGCACTAACTATAGGCCAATAATTTACATTAATTATAGGCAAACTAATCTTGCGCTTGTTGGCACCGTAAAGTGATAGATATGCCTTCGCGGATTGTAAGTAGCCGGTGGCCTATTGGAAGGAAGGAGAGTAACACATGTGTGTAATAATTATATCTATGGACGTCTGTAGTCATCAAAAGAGTTTACCCCTGCTATTAAACAAAATCTATATTATACTGATATGCAGTCTAAAAATGAACTATTTTGCCGAATGTACAGCTTAATTATTTCCCCGTACAGATTTGTTGTTTCATAATTAATAAAAAGGCTTTAAATGAGTCCTTTTTAAGTAGCCAGAAAGAGACTATTGAGCTACGGAAAATAGCTCAAACAAAATGGTCCGTTACTTTAGTAGCGACAGCAGAAAAAATAAGGTGCATAATTTGAGTGTAATCCATTAACGTGGCGCTTGTTTTAAAATAGTTCCATATTTAAGGCTATGTTTCTTTTTTAATGTTGCTGTCATTAAATCCATAAAACTCCGTATACATATTAAATGATTAAAAAGTCGTCATAATGATGAATAGTAGAAAATTGACTAAATTAACTCAAATTCTTATTAAACTATAAAGAAGTACCTTCACGCCTGTTATCCCCAAAGAGGTAGACAGAGGTGTGCCAGTACATCCACAACTCGTAAGACCAGTAGATATACTAGCACACCCACGATTAGCCAAGGTACTGAGGCCCATCCCCACCATGGTCCATCCCTTGTCGTGGCGGTGGGGCTTAGTAGCCTGAGGTGAACCCAGGTGAATTGAACCGAGGGGGATCTTTGCACCCCCCTTATAGGAAGAGGGGGCTTAAAGATCAGGAGGAGGAATCGCTCTCGGTACCCTTCTTATAAGAAGAGGGGACCTAAGAGCAACAGTGGGTGGCGCTCTTGCGCACGGGGCAAGGGACAAGGATACTCACTCCATTGCACTGTCCCAAAGTCGGTGGGGTTGTCCTGTAGTAGTGAGGTAGAGTTGGTCCCTTAGGAGGCTGACTGGCCGTCGAGGTGCCCTGACGATTGTTTTTCTTGGGCGCCTCACCAAGGGCGGCACTGATGGCACTCGCGGTGGTTTCTGTGGGTATTCGGCACTATCATGTGTTGCGAGTCCCACACACCACCCAGGGCAGGTGACGGCGCGTAAATGCATTTCCCCACGTCAAAAAAAAGGTACTGGGACCCATGATGTCATAGGTTGTGGCCTACGGCCACTTCGGGCACATTCCAATCCCGGACAATATAATGAGTGCTCTGAATAATCTGAGAATCATTTAATAACAGTTGCCCGACCTGGGTCTCGAACCCAGGACCCCGCGCGGCTAACGGTCTTATCTGGCGACACCTCGCCTCAGCGTCAACAAACCTATTATGTACAATTAAGTTGGTTATTATATAAGTTTCACTAATATCGTGGTTTCATAAACCATACGAATTGATTGAGCTTCATTATCCGTAAAGACAACACAAATTTAGTAACTAAAATAATGTAATAACAATGTAAATAAATTCGTGTTATAAAAAGCTGCACATGTACTAAAAATTCTTATCACAAAGAACACACACTACTAATATGCAAATTTATAAATTATATTTTCATTCATTAGGTAAATTAAAAAGTTATACAACGTTGAGAAATTTGTTACTGGTAGTTATTTTTATAATAAATGAGGGGTACATTACAGGCGTACAAAATTTGAGTATAGTAATATGAAGGTAATGCGAATGCATTATCTTCATATTTGCAGGACACTATGCGAAAAAATCCGTTTTGATTTGTGGTGATGTGTCAAAAGTTATAGCCAGCCTACGCTTTACCGCACGAGTTCCGATCGCAGGCTTCATCGTACCACTTATCCCATGGGAGCACTTAAGCTCGAATAGATACATTATGGCTAGCTTCGCCAAATTTAAAAGAATATCAATAATAAGCATTAACATGTTTATGTAAGCTTTGGTATAAAATCTTTTAAAGTTCCAAATTTTTAACAACACTTCAACATATAGCGAATAGGATGAATTTTACTTATCCCATCTGTCCTACAGTATTTGTAATGCTCTAGATTTTTAAATATGTATATCGTCATCTCTAATAACATAGTAAATTAAGTACCCGAATACTAATTAACAGTAATAAAACCGGTACAATTCAGAACATCCTCTTTGATGTTGATTAAAAAAGTATTTCAGAACGTACGGAAAAAATCTATTTAATACTTTCAAAATGAAGTAAGTCAGGTGGGTAATGAAAGAATGAAAAAAGTAGAAAATTCAAAAATCCAATTCGGTACAAACATCATTTGTTTGGAAGTTCGCAGTTCGCACCCCAGTTTGAGTTTGGAACGATTTAGGAGCGGTGGGTTCGATTCGCGTTTCTTTTATTTTATACAAACATTTTTAGCGCGAAACCAAATTTATTGCGGATTCAACTTCTTTCTAACATATGTGTTAACTTTTTATTGGATTCACTATAATCATTATTTAGGATGATCGTCTGAGCGTTTGGTAAATATAGCTGTTTTTTTTTGTATCATATATAATACTAGCGATATGACCCGGTTTCGTCCGTGAATGACGAAGGCCGGATCGATTACCTTAACAAATTATACATTAAAATCTTCATCGGAAACTACTCCATACATGGGTAAGAACTGTATGAACATACGTTCCATAGATTTTAATAAAGTTGATCGCGTAGCGACCGACAGCTTTTGGGGATTTAGTAAAATAATAAGTGTCAGGTCGAATTCCAATGCAAAATTGTTGATTGTTGCCCTCCTTCCCTCTTTCATACGCCAAAACCAAACTCACAAACCCGTAGAAAAGCGACATCTTAACTGTTACTTTAAGGTTAAACTTTAGTATGCTTATAATTTAACAGTTACATTCATGTTAGTCGGTACATCTTCTCACACACATCTGAGACAACGCTTTTAATGTTATGCATAACATATAATTATTAAGGAGTTATAAATAACGAGATGTCCCGACAAACGTTATTCCGTCAAAATTTCAGAATATGCTATCATGATAACGTGCAACTAGCAACACGTAACACGTGTTGCTAATTTCAATCAGTAACATTAGTATGTAAAACTGAGATCTTCAACCCTATTTCAATTATATCCCGTGCCATTTTTGAAACATATTTCTACACATAATCTTCGGCCCTGCCATAACAAACGCAAAAATAAAACTGTTATCGTATTCGGTACAGTCATTTTGAAGTAATTGATGTCTTAAGACAAAGACCTTTAAGTGAAATCTATACTGATTAATGTAAACGACCTTTTTACCCTATAGGTGTATTCAGGTCAACCACACAAAACAAAGCGGGTTCGAGTTTTGGTAAGTGCATATGTGTTAATGTTGTTATCGTGTGAACAACATTATTTTAAATGTTGCTTTTCATCACTAAATCTAAATGAAGTTTTATTTTTACCTAATTTCTATAATAAGTACATGAAATATAGACTATGCTACTCAGTGACAGTACACGTGCAGACCGACCTTCATCCAACTTGCCGAAGAGCCTGGCACCCCCTGCGGGAGCTTTTCTCTGTGTTTAGGAAGGGGCGCACACACACAGGGGTACGCCTGGCCATCGAGATGCAATTGGTCCTAGAGCGGTGAAAGCCACGCATCCGCATTACACAGGTCCTCACCGGGCGTGGATGATTTGTCAGGAGACAGAGATACACTGCCATTCGTGTGGCAAATTAAATGGCCCGTGAAGCTCCACGATCGTGCAGCGGCGCTTATAAAGACGGACTCGCTCACTCTCGAGCATAATCTGCTCAATGCTGGAGTATGACAGGACCAACCAGGCGATTGCATATTTCTGTCAGACAGTCATATCCCAGACAGAGGTCGTAGGCATATTGAGGATATATATATATATATATATATCCTCAGTATATAGGATATATATATCCTCAGTAGGTAGGTGGACAATGGCAATCGGCGGATGACGTACAGAAGTGCGGGAAAGGGCGCTACTTATGGGCCGAGTAGCCGGTCGCCGAGTTGCCATTTAAGCAATGGAAAGAAAGAAGAAAACATATAAAAATAAGTAACTGAAACTTATTTCTATACTAACTTTGAACTACACACATTAAAATTTCCCTCGCCGCTTCTACCTCGACCTTAATATCAAAAATAGACAACCTTTGTGGTGTTTTCTTTTGACACAACAAAGTGACCGAAAAAAAAAACTTGGGTAATCTTTTTTGCCAACCGTACGGAACTAATGACGTGCCGCTTCGTTAACGAACTACGACCAGCGAGTGTTGAGCCCCGGCATCTCGACACGCGCATTGTTCGACCGGCCTTAGCCCGAGTGTCGATTTGAAGAGGATCTTCTTTGTTTTTCATAACTTCACCTTCTCCGGTTTAAAGGATGCTGACGCTTGACAACCGTACACGGGGAGTTAATAAGAACTTTCGTTTATTTGTTTATTCGTGTCTCCAACACTATCTGTTGTGTGTGGAGATTTTTTGTACTTCTACTTCTTTTCGCCAAAAGCAATATAACTTCGTCATCGTTAGCGGAAAATATTAATAAAAATAAACGTTTCAATTTCAGTTAATGATGAGAGTAATTTTTTAGGATTCTTTTTTGTTCGAAAGACCGACACCCTGACGTTAGTTGCAGTTTTAGTTTTTCACTCGTTACGAGAGTGGCAAAGAAATATAATTTCTAACGCGTGCACATAAGTACACTCACACACTGTTTCCTATTTTCTTTATAGTATACGGTGTAATGCAAGTGGAACTTTTTTACGACTAACGTCGGCCAGGAACATCCGAATAATTGCTACGCCAGTGCGGTGCCTTCCTTTCCTCCTCTCTTCAATGGGCCACAGTGCACGAAACGCGACACCGACACTACGTGGGAGTTATCTCGCTCACATGATGAGGCCGATAAGTGACAGACATGCTGTCTCGATTACTCCGGCTTGTGAGCTTCCGGCCCGCTGAAAGGAAAACGAAAAGCGAACAACACGTCCGCATGATTGGACGACCGGCTGGCACAGTAGGTGACGTAACAGTTACTCCACGTGTTACACCAGAGGTCGCGGGTCCAAATTTCGCCAAGGTCATGGATATTTATGTATGTTTTTATTGTTCAATTGGCTGTATGGAAAAACAAGACATATGTCATTATTATCAGCTGGGTTATAAGAATAATACTGAGTAGGTATATCAATTATTTGTAACTTTCTATTTCTTGTAAGTCATTCCACCTAGGTCATGGATACTTATATGTGTATTTCTATAATAATATCTTAAATATATAAAATTTCTTAAATTTATAAAAAATGTTAAATTTATTTCCGTTCTCTAGTATCTGTAACACAAGACCTTACGGTACTAAGCACAGGGCTAGGCTGACGTGGTGTGATAAATCCACAGATATGATTATTATTATTATTGTGCTGACGATTATGGGCAGCAGTCGGAGCTGCTTGATGGCTACCTTAGGATATGTTCTCAATCATGTCATAATTATCGTCAACCCTCGTCAGGCAGCGGCTCTTATAATGAACGCCAAGAAGTATATCTCCTGCCATCTACCGTTGATTCTGCACGGATCTCATCATCCTACCTGGTCATTGGTTTTCCGACATGCCAATTTTCAAAAATAATCTAAAAACAATTCTGACGTCGCATGAAACACCCCAATTAATTATATATTAGTAGGTACCTGCTTACACTATGGTAAATAATATCAAAATTCAATTAAAAATATCCATACTAATAGTAATATTTGAAGGACTTATAGTTGCGATAAACCGTCAGCGGATATATAGCCATTGCCTATGGAGACCCGGTAGCTGGTGTATACGGAAGAATATCATAAACATGTGTGTTAGACTGGGAAAAGAGAGACAGCGTCTCCGACTTTTGCTTAACAGACTAAATTGCCTCAAGCATTCGAACAACAACAAAAACAATATATTCACAACACTTCCCTTAGACATGAAACTAAAACTTAAAACTGTACTCTCTTTATATGAAGAGGATCAAGCTTCCGATCACTGGCTAATGAAAACTACGAACTGTGAAATTGTTAACGGTTATTCGCATTCGACCATATTCTAGTACTTCAGGAGATAATGATAGCGCTGATGTTTGTTAAAATGGCATCATGTGCGGTTTACATCAGCAGTCCAGTCCATAAGTGTTGAGGTGAATGTTTAGAACAGATTAAAGACTGGTTTGATTAAAAATTGTTTGGCAGTACATATACTAAAATTGGAAGGATACAGAGACTATTAGCAAAGCCCCTTCGCAAGGATGACACGTTAAATCGTGAAGCGTTCCACATTTTTCGTATACCTTATAAAACAACTAAAGCTAAATAAACTACTCAAGACGAGGCGGTATGGTATATGGCGGTATGGCGCTATCCGTAAGGACGAATAAAAAAATAAGACGTTTTGACATTTTAAAACAGGAAAATAAATAAAATCGGTCAATAGTGAGTCGGACGCGACGCCGAGGGTTCTGTTCTATCGGGGCCTATGTACTTACTTTGTACGAAATCAATAACAAACACCTATTAGTTCCTCATGTTTTCTGTGAGATGACTATAGAGGACCAAGTTTCGACTTCTTCTCTATAACTCATTTACAAAAATACAAGATATACGAATTCACACTGAATTGTCATTCTAATGCAACGTGAACGTAACACGTGTATTTTAAGTCGTTTTTACAAAGCTGATTCTAACCAAAAGATGTGCAAAATTTTAACTTATTTGCTTGAAATGCCAACACTACGCACGTGTGTGTGTTTTTACAAAGTGCATGGACGGTTTTGAAACGGAGTGACCGATACTATCTTGGTATTTTTCTAAATCATTGCTACTGCATATATGTGACACTTCTTGCTGTATGACATCCCCCTAGGTCTTGACAGACATAGTAGACAATGGAAATAACACACGGAGACAAAGTGAATATATATGTGTTCCGTATTTGAAGGCACGTATTATGACAAGTGTGTGTATGGTTAATTAATATTTTAAAATATATAAAAATAAAGTTAAGTGTATATTAGGGATCCAGGTCTGTGTATTTATTATATATGGATGCAGATGATAGTAGGGCAGCGCCTCAGCGTAACAATCGTGCGAATGTTAATGGGCATCGGTAGTCATCAAAAGCCTCCGATTGTTCGTTTGCCCCTTTATGTTATTAAAAAAAACGTAAAAATGTTTTATTGTCCCCACATAGGACTACTTTAAATTAAAAATAGTACCTACTGGGTTATATAATGACATGTAATAATTGTGGAACATAAAACTAAACGTCTTTATAATCACGTTCTAGCCACACGGTCGCTTCACGTTATCAAAATGCCGTTTGCCTTGACGGTTGTGAATTAAGGTGACTCGACAGTCTAATTATATAATCGTATTGTAACTAATTCATAACTTGTTATAAATATTTGACGCTATTTTATTCAGCTTTAGCTGTTTAACTACTATATTTATAAACGTAGTCAATGAATATAAATTACATAACTCTTTAAGGTGTCTCAACATGCACCATAATTGAAGCGAAAGTCCTTTTTTTTTTTTAATTGTATTTACGAATTTATCCTAAAGTTAGGAAGAAAACTAGTTGTAATTTGGTTTTAGTCTAAAAATAGTATAATCGTAAAGTCTAAAGTTTGAGTCTAAGACTTGTTACGCTCTGTCACTCGCAGACTCCACCTGTTCGGATCAATACTCTGACTTGGAACGTTGCTATGACGTCTTATTTTTTCGTACACGTCGTCGACTTACCGGAAGGTATCACGTCAAAAAAGTTTAAGACTACCGACGCCAATAGACATTACTGTTGTCATGCGAATACGTTGCCCTCCTTTCCTCTCCTCCACTGGGCCAATAAACATTTTATTGGCCCAGTGGAGGGGATAATATTGTCTCATTCAACGGCTCAGTCACAAATGATATACCGATGTATGTTCACATATTTGTAATTTCAATTAAATGTAACAATTGCTGTACGTTCAAATAAATAAAATACTATAAAAAAGAAGTCGTCTCCTACACTCGTGCAGGTGACGTATTCATAGATCAACTAGAGAAAATTATATCGTCATTATACTGACTTGCAAACAACCAATTTTTTGTATGCATATGGGGACAAACGAGTCTTGTGGTAACAATAAGAATCTGCATCTAAGATGCATTTACCTCATACAACTTATCAAATAATCAACTTATCAACCATTAATAATAGTAAATACAGGAATGTGACTTTTTCCTTAATCATAAAGGGAAAACCTAATGTTCCGACGACACGTTGTACCCCGAGGAGAGGAAAGTCTGTGAGATATGAAAAGTAATTGGCAAAATTACACCACATTCGACGGTTATATTAGGAAAGACGGTCCAATGGCTAATTTCGAGCAGACCCGTATTGTTATATACTAAGACTAACAGCGCCCCGCAGTTTCACCCACGTAACATGGTTCAATTCCATGTTACACACAACTCCCCCTATTTTACCCCTATTAGGGTTTGAATTTCTAAAAATTGTTTGTGCTCAATAACACAAAGAACGAATCCTCTGTACCAAGTTTCAAGTTTCTACGTACACTAATTTCGTCTGTGCGTTGCCTGTCAGTCACTCATCAATCTGAGCGACATCTTCTAAAGGAAGAGTTTTAAATGCTTGTATAAATTCGGCTCCTGACCACGGCTGTTGCAACCGGACCGAAACGTCGAGCAAAGATATCTAGTCGTTGCCTTTTATGCCCTTTATCCGGCAATTTGTTATCGTTTTATCAATAACCAATAAAATACAAAATACTTATATACATTTATTTCTGCATTTAGATAAATTGAATCGAATGACTTTCGCCTTCGTCTTCTCAAATAACGTCCCATAGAGCGCGAATTTCAGGCTTCTAAATATAGAGATGATATGCATGGCAATGCATGTTCATCAGAGGGACCTGTGTCCTGATGGTCTAACATCTTCGTGCACCGGTCATATACATTTTCCTATGAGGGTGAAGTCCTTCGATTCCTGCTACTCGTATATATCCCAGATTAGCAAGTGCACGTGATCTACCCACCTAAACAATGGTTAACAGCTGCCGTCAAAGATTACACACATCTTCATGACAGGCTCCCAATGGGGTAAGCAGAGAGAACGGAGTGCCACATATCATGGTCCTTACATGTCGTTTTTTTTTATGACGCGGTGAAACGCATTTACGCGCCTTTACTGGCCCCTGGGTGAGTACCCACATTATTACAATACGCTTTGTTTTATTGAAAAAAAAAACCAAGGGACGAGGAAGGGGAATTTCCCATCCTCGTCCCTTGGTCTTATGTCCCCTCTTCTTATAAGAGGGCTACAAAAATTACCTCCTTCTGCTGCTCTTTAGTCCCCTCTTCTAATAATAGGGGTACAAAGAGCCACCACCTCCTCTCCCTCAATTGGCTTCGCCCAAAATGTCTCGGAACACCCCAGGCTATTGAGCCCCACCGACACGACAAGGCCATTGGACCATGGTGGGGATGATCCTCACATACCTGCTTGCTCCACATCAATTACCCTCTGATCAATGATCACTGTTCAATAGCCCACTAATACCACTTTTTGAAATCTCTCTACAATTGGAATCCCTTCTTACTATTCCTCTTTTACTGATTAAATTCGTGGTGGGTGACTAGAGTTTTAGCTCGGGCTCCCTATGATTTGGTCAAATGGTCACCGTAGTGGTTCCTGTCCGTCCTGTTGACACAGGGATGGTAGCGGTGGGAACGAGCCGGCCCATTTTCGTGTCTGGTACCACGGTTTCCGCATAAAAATGACAAACGGCGATACTTAAATTCGATTAAACAGAAAGTTTGGTGGGGCCGTTAACGCACGGGCGATATTTCAGCGCGAAAATAAAGAAGCACAGCAACTTAGCGTCCCATGGCAGCGACAAAACTCGTAAACAAGCAAGCTGTTCCCAGGCGCGGGCCAACTATTGTGCAGCCGGAGCCAAACGGCGGCCCTGTCATAACTTATACGTTTTTTAAACTTGTAAAATCTTTTTCGAGGATATTTTTGTACATTTTGTAGCATGCGAGTGATCAGTTCATGACAAGCCGAGGCATTGGATATGTATACAGACGAGATGTTCTTGGTGAAAAGCGGGCAGCATAACTAAGCCCATTTTCAGAAGGTAGTGCCATGCGTTGAGCTAAAATGTCTCTCGCTCACATGATACCACCATAAAGTGACGACTATGCTTTCGCGGTTCGTGTGGTTTATGAGAAAGACGTTGCCCATTAGAGAGGAGGGGGGAAGGATGTCAATGCATCTTCATGAAAATTTTGTGGAAACCTATGTGAGAAAAACCTCCGATTGTTCGTTTGTCTATAATGACTGTGCGGGGGCTAACAACATATCTATCTATACTTTCTACAGGGCTGTTTGTTGTGCAGCGAGACTTCAGCAAAAGACCTCTACTTTTAGGAAGAGGTCGTTCCACTGCTGCCAAGTAGGAGAACTGGGATGACACAACCTGAGAGTCTGACACATAACAGCAGCCTATAGCAATACCTGCATCACCTTTCGTGCGGTTTCCTGACGACCATGTTTCTGACCGAGTGACCGAGATCCTGAGTTTGGACCCGTCTGTATAACCGTGGATGTCAATGGGCGCCAGCAATCACGAAATTGGCCCAACTGCTAATAGCCCCCTATGCTATAAAAAACCTACATTTAACATGCACATAACAATGTTTAACTTGTTATCTGATAGCGTCGCCGCTTAAGGCCCCGTGCGCACGAAAGCTTTTTCATCTGTCAAAAAAGCGTTAAGATGGAACACATGGCCGTCTGATGTAAAGACGGCCATCTGTACACACGATATTATAGCATAACCAGCAGCGCCACGTGGTTTCACTCGCGTACTCTAATCCCAAAAAAACACACATTTGGGGGTAGACTTTCGTTAAATTCGTTCTTAGCGGATGATAGCGGTAAATTTCAAGTTACTGAGATTAATCAGCTAGTGGTATTTCGCATATAAATATGGATGGATCACACTCTTTGCGAGCGGAGAGGACGCGGAGCATGGGCGCGGCGAATTCGCTGCAAAAAGCCCGATTTTAAACACTGGATCACAAACGCCAAGTAGGACAAACCGAGTTGCAATATCTAGGATCTATAATAGATGGCTAAAAGCCCCTCAGGCAACAGACTGTTATCAGCAGGTATTTTAGTCAGACATCATTCACAAAATACCAATGGTAATTTGCACTTTTGCATACACCCCACTGATTAAGCGCCCGGTCAAACTATCGGCCGATAAAGTCTGCAGCCTGCGGGGGCTCCGAGGCGCTTGCATGTTGCCGTCAACTGACTTCACGGAATCCATTTATTCAAACACCAGGCTGACTTAAATAGCACGGTTAAATTTTTTTGTGAATATTCAGATAGGCAAAGACATTTTTAACTATATTCTTTTAGTCAATTTCAATTAACGCGAGTCCTCGCCTATTTAGTATGGTAAGGGCAACTTTTACATAGTCCTATTAAAGTTGCGGAATACTTATTGGGAACTTAACTGGCAAATAAACTACAAATTTCGGTTTCACATGTTCCGATTACAAGTAAACAAATAAGACCAAGTATTTATAGTTTTGGTACTCAAGAATACGGACCGAACGTAAACCTCATTCAACAAACTGCACGCCGTCCACGTACCACTCCTTCAACCACGAGCAGCTGTTGCCCGGTCTTGAACAAACTTATTCAATATTGAAGTCATTTACAATATGTCTGCCTTCAATTATTGACAAAGAAAAAAGACCGACAAAGTTAACTTTTCAGTCTAACCATTATTAAAACGGTCCTATACTTTGTAGCGGATAAGACGAGAAATACAGTAAGTAAATAAAGAATACGTACATAAGTTGTTGTGAAACTAGCCTTATCCTATGGGATAAGGCTAGTTTCACAAGTTGCAATTAAAATGTTAAGTAGATACTAAATACTTGTATATTAACTTCAAATTTTTAGTAAGAAGTAACGTCATGCTGCACTGCAGCCGAATTGTGGTGGAGCATGGCCCAAATGATACGGCCGTATAGCTTTGGTGTACCGTTTCGAACGGTTTGTGAGTAGTCAGTGGCCAATTGGAGGGAAGGAGGAAAGGTGGACAGCACATCCGCATAGCAATTATGCAGATGATTATGGGCATGGGTAGTAATACTTCTGACTGCTCCTTTGTCCCCCCATATAATAATCAACACAAATGCTTCGTATTAATTGCCTTTAACCGGAACCGGTGAAACAAAAAAAAAAGTTAATAATAATGTAACCAGAACTTAATAGGAAAACTATAAAAACAGCCCTTAATCATTACTTTTTGGAAGTGGTAAATAAAACAGTTTATTTAAAAAATGCCTCTTTAATTAAATTAATTAAATTCAAAAGCATTACATTCCTATCACAGCAACAAAACTTAGGCAATTGAAGTTGGGAGGCCAACAGTGCAATTCAGTCCATACAAAAAACAGTAACAATCAATTCATTAAAAAAATAAAAAATACCTACAACTCACCAAAATAAATGAAATAATAAAATCTTGTGCAATTCGTCGTACGCACGCAAATAGAGATAAGATTATAATTAAATTATTAGACATTCGTTCTTGTTTATACTTACAATAGATAAGAATCTACTACATACATAGATTAATTATAATAATTATTATATGAAAATCTTAAAACTATGGCCGGTGATTTTTATGCTTTTATAATTATAGAATTATATTTGTTCGTTACAATTAAATGTTATAATAACTATTGTGAGGCTTAATTGAATGAAACTTTATGTAACTTTACAAAAATACAAGGCGGTATTGTCTGTGTTCTATTTTCAAATTATGGCAAAACATTTTATTTTTTTTATTGGTAACATAAATAAAAATAATACTACACTTAAAAGGTATGAATGTAAAAATGATTTTTGTACAATAAGTAAATTATTGCTTCTTTTTGGGATCCTTGGTCTTGGGTACGAATAAGAAAACGAATTTCTGCAATAGCTCAGTGAATATCATTGTTCCGATAAACACAAGCAACGTGCCTATCCAGTGGCCAAAAGTGAATGGGTTTCTGAAGTATAGAATAGAGAATAGAAGTGACACGAACTTCCTCAAGGTCACAGTCAGTGTAACTACGAGCGACGCGCACTCCGTGGTCAGAACGTACACAGCACTGATGCACAGACCCTGTGTCATGACATATAGAATCAAATACAACACCTGTCTGGGAAAAGCCAACCCCAGCAACTCTACCACGGGAGTGTCAAAGGCAATCTTCACATGATTCACTATGTTAGGAGCTGTTGGCAACCAGAAAACCAATGGCAACAGATGTGTGTAATATAACGCTTCCCATGGATGTTTTCCGTATTTTGAATATAGCGATTCCTGGAAAATTCCCATTCTTGCGGACACGAATAATGCGAACGTCAGGATGGCTATACCCAAGCACCACCACAGCCAGTCAATGAACTTCAGTTTTTCTTCTTCCACAGCATCTTCATGTGTCTCCCTAGGCGCTTTAACGTCTCCGCTAGACTGTATGGTACAGACGGCGATACCAGCCGATATCATGAAGATGGCTAGATACTTCAACGCTGAGTATTGCTTCTTTAATATCCAGACACCCATAGCCATGTTGGCCATGAGAGAACCGGCTCGGAAGATCATATGCAGAGGCATAGATATATTGAAGTCAAATGCATAGTTGTTTGCTACGCTACTAGTCCAGAAAAACCCGACTAATAGTAGGTACTGTTTGAATGGTATGTTCCTCTGGGCTGTACCGAATTTACCGACCGTACAAAATCCGATTGTCGCTATGAATAAGAATTGTAGAAAAGTTGCTAAATTTCCAGCTCCTGGATCTTCTTTTACGACTAATTCCAGAAACACCACATTCGAGCAACATCCCACAAAGACCATGCCAATGGCCAACGCTGCCTTAGGATTCATTTTTAACCTGTAAAAGAGATTACTAGATTAGAAAAACTATAAAAATCAATTCCGATACCGGGAATCGAACCCGAGCCTCCTGGGTGAGAGCCAGGTATCCTAGCCACTAGACCATATCGGACTTATAACATACATTTAAAACTTGCATCATAATTTGTAAAATATTATTATTTTAAATATTGCAATTTAATTTAACAAACATTTGTGACAAAGTACAAATTTATTACAGGATTATTCTTACCATAAAATATTAATGTACATACAAAGGTATCAAGCACTTATTATTATTGAAATGAAAGAAAGGTTAGACTTTCTTCTTTGAAAAAAGCATTTGGATCTACATAAATAATATATAACATATAAAGGTCATATAATGCAGTACTTACGTTTATAACACTTATTCACATTTATTTGAATAAAAATACACAGAATTTATGATCTAAACCACATTATGCCAAGCGGTATACGTTCGGCGACGGCGGCAGTTCCCGCATATGTGCGTAAGGGACGGCGATATGTCTCTAGTTGTGACCGTGGCCTCGCGCAATACGCATGCGCAGAGGAGATAAAACAGTCCAAAGTAATATTAAGTTATTGTCGTAGAGATGGCACTGTTTTGGATATTCACTCCTAAACGTAAGAAAAACTTACAATAACAAAAGCACTTAAACAATGTGTATGTGATAAAGACAATGTTAAAAAAAATTGAATGAAATTATTTTAATGTACTTAGTTTTTATAATCTTAAACATGTATCCAGAAAACTATAGCATAGGTACTTCATATTATATAGTACTAATAATTTTCACATTACTTTTTAATTTGTAGGTTAGGTTAGTTAGGTCTTTTTGATTAGGTAGATACTTAATAAAGTAGAAACTGGTAGTGAATATAAAAAAATATCTTTTTAATGCAAATTGTCAATGATGTTAGGTTTAAATTGTTTTTAGGAACCTACTTAGGTACTAAAATAAAAAGGTTAGGTTACACAAAGGACGTGTAATGTAAAATAATTTGAGTGGATGTATGAATCGTCGAAAGCGAAGCGAATTTTATTTATTTACGTTACAATAATATGGATTTCCATCAAGAAGCGTCAGTACATTCCATCAATTGTAATTTAAAATATTTCGAAATTTGATACTATTTTTTAAGATTCCTTTCCCAGGAGTTTGAAAACCTATTGCTAAGACTCCGATGTCTATGTATCCGTATTTTTATTGCCACTATAACAATAAGTACTAAAAAATGTAAATACTTTATTTTTTCTTTATACAGTAGAGGGAAAACGAGCAATCGGAGCCATTTTTACTCCTACCGATACCCATAAACATCATCATAATTACTATGCCAATGCGTTTACTCACATTTTCACCCCTTCCCCCCAATGGGTTACCGGCTACTCACAAACCGCACGAAACGCGACACTGTGGTATCAAGTGAGCGAGGGGTACCTCCCCATTTCCGTTGCATAGGAGGGTGTAGTGTCGTCCACCATGCGTGGCACTACCTCCTCCTATGCAGCATGGCACTACCTCTTACGAATTTTGTAACGGTTTTGTTAAACACACTCGCAAAATCAGCGAGCATAGAATAATTAAAACCAAGGTAAGTCTTGTATGGCTGCTAAGGACCACATCAACATAGACAAAACAAACCGTCGCATTAAGTTGAAAATATATATTTGTAAGAGATATCTCCAACCCCGTGGGATATCTAAGTTGGTAACCAGCAGGCGGGACGTCCCTTTATTGTGTGTAATATCAAAGGGCCCGGACTTCGGGACGATTACAAGGGATTTATTGACCTTCTACTATCTTAATATCATTCGGTACCACGTACTTGACGCCACTTTACATATACTGATTATTGAATAGCAAGGAAATATACGTTAGCCCAGCCATGCCATAAGTACGATATGATCTTGAATACCGGTGTTAGACAACGGAAATATATTTAAGATCTTATTATTAATTTATGATTTCTTTTTAATTTTCCTTTTGTAGAAGTACATAATTGATAAACATCATGGGGAGGCCTATGTCTAGCTGTGAACGTCTCCCGTCCGATGATGAAGATCATATTATGTAAACATCCAGGATCAATCAGGAAATGGAGCTCGCATTCTCTGGCGTTACGCTCGGCATACTCGCTTACTTTACCGCCTCTTTTTTTCTCTGAGGTTATCATTAAGCGTCTCGCTCGTCATTTAGCTCATGTAGCTATGTATGTATGTATGTATGACTCATGTAGCGATCATTTAGTAATGTCCCAGATAAATAAACATAACGTGTGGTCAGTATGTGATCTCTGGTGCACAACAGCTGGGTTTCACCTGGGTGCCATCTCTCTTCTTGACCCTATAGGTCATTGTAATCTCTGCCTCGCTATAATTGAAGAGGGAAACTGCAGACATTTCCTTTTCCAGTTTTCGCCTTTCCCTCAAAGGGTCGCAAGTAGGGACCGTGACTCCTGGATATACATGAGTAGCTGCAGTAGAGGAGTGTGGTGTGCCAAACCTGTTTTGAAAAAAATGCACAAGGAATGTAAATAATCCCGTTATTTGCACACGCAGAAGCAGACATGTAGTTGCTCATCACCATCAGCCGTGTGAGGACCACAGCCGGCCACAGGGGACCACGGGTCACGGCCACGAGCCACTTGGAGCCAACGACTCCCCGCTACCTTAACCTAGTCGTTGGTCCACTGGGCAGAAAACCGTTCGAGACTCCTAGAGTCTGTACAAGTGTTAAAATTTGTTTAAAAAGTTGGCATTTTAAACAAAAGCTTTATTTATTGCTAAAATCACTCATGCAAATATGGTTTTTTTTTTCATCCACATGTAATAGATATCCCGTACAATGTTCCAGCGATGATTTCAGATGATCAGATGAGCAGTAAAGGAGAACCATCACACTGAGCAAGAAGAAAAAAATACTCGCTAATAAACCACAACACCATGTAGAACACTGAGAGTGAACAGAGCATGCAGGGTGTACAAATACTCGCTAATGAACCACAACACCATGTAGAACACGTGAGAGTGAACAGAGCATGCAGGGTGTACAAATACTCGCTAATGAACCACAACACCATGTAGAACACTGAGAGTGAACAGAGCATGCAGGGTGTACAAATACTCGCCAATGAACCACAACACCATGTAGAACACTGA
>JAFELO010001076.1:114592-136252 GCA_017140195.1 Eumaeus atala | reverse complement strand
GAATCATCTTCTGTATTGGCTGGCTGCGTTTATCTCTTTGCTTGGGACCAAGTGTTATACATAATCAAATCAATAGCTAAACATAACACATCAAGACAGTAACACATAATAAGAACTGTTTGCGTTAGGCTGATTTTAGTCTCACGCTCACCGTCAGCTCTCATAGCTCAGCGCGTTGTTTGTCAGCGCTGAGGCTCAGCGTGGCTCGTTTTAGTATCGTACTGACCGCCCTACCGTACAGACGACAACAAAATGCGGAGCGTATTAATTATTGCTGCTTTGTACTATGTATCCCAAATAAATAAAAACCGGCGACGACGAAGACTCCATGTTCATCCATTGATTGAGCAGAGAGCCGTTGCAGGAGAGTTTGTCTTGTTATGTGGCACTGAAAGTAAATTATTTAATTACTTTCGAATGTCAACTAGAACTTTTGACGAACTTCTGGCAAAGATACAGGATGAACTGGTCCATTGCAGCTTACGATTCGTGCCTCTACCACCGATTGAACGACTAATAGTGACTTTAAGAAAGAAAAAAACATATTTACTCGTTTTATAATTATGTGTAATCATGGCAAAGTATATGTAAGAAAACAACATAGATATTTATTATTGTTATGTTTCATATTATATGTAAGACAAAAAAAATAGCATAAATGACATATTATTAGTAATTAAACATAATATAATTATTCATCATTACGTCTAGCTGTTTCATAACCAGAGTAGTATCCACTTCGCCATTCGCCATTACTGTACGCGCTGACGACGTCCGCTCCGCTTGACACTAAATCGCTCACTGAACGCAGAGGCGCTCGTGCGATCGTCAGCGCCGACATCTACGCGGGGCCGACGCGCGACGCGTACGGACGTGTAGCTATCGTCAGTGTCGCGTTTCGTGCGGCTTATGAGTAGCCGGTGGCCCATAGAGGGGGGGGGAGGGCAACGCATCGCCATAGTAATTATGTGGACGTTTATCGGTAGTCGTAAAAAGGAACCGATTTGTCGTGTGCCCCCTATTCTATAAAAAAATGCGGATGTTTGAAAGGCTCCGACCGCTCGTTTGTCATCTTGCCTGTTAGAGTATCATCATCATCATTATCAGCCCTTATCGGTTCACCGCTGGACATAGGCCCCTCTCAATGAACGCATAGACGACCGATCTCCTGCTCCTCGTATCCATCCCGGACCGGCTACCGCATGGAGATCGTCTTCCCATCCGGTGAACAGTCGCCCAACACTTCGTTTTCCTAAACGCGGCCTCCACTCTAGAACCTTACTTGTTGGGGTATAAAAAATATATTACATTATGCTATGAAAAATTCTCTTGCAGCAACTAAGAGTGCTCGGTAATAAATAACGTATCGTAGAAGAGGCGCCCTAAATCTATTATCTCGGCTATCTGCGATCGACGGTACTGTGTCTTCGCTTGATGATCCGGAACCGGTGACTGCTGTCCACTTTATAGTGTCGTTAACTTGATCGACAATCATTCATCGATATAGAAACCTCATCCCGCTTAATTAATCCATCTCCATTGGTATTCGCATCACTATTAATGAATACTGATGAGCCCATAGATGAAAATAAAATCATTGTATTTCAATATAAGTCAACAAAGCAAAATATTTACCCTGCGCATCATATACCTATATTAATACGTAGTCTGCCTCGTAGTGTAGTGGTAGGTATTCAACCATAGTCGTGAGGTCCTGGGTTCGAGTCCCGGGTCGGACCAAGGTGTTATTGGAATTTTTCATCTCTTACTAGGAGTCCGTAGTCTGGAATTATCAACCCCGTGCCTCGGAGAGCTCATTTTGTTTTCTAAATGAGTTGTCTTAATCGGCAGTTCCTTCTTTTTATTAGGTTTATCGATATTTCTTGAGGTCTATGGTAAATGAGTAAAGTTTGGCAAGTGGACCAGGCGGGCTTCGCGATTTGATACAGTATGGCCCAACCTAACAAGTGTCTTGTCATCGTTATGAATATATAACGATAACAGTTGTAAGTGAACTATAAAATAAAATAGAATAAATAATAAAAATAAAAAATATCATTAAAGACACTATACACTTTAACAATAGACAAAGAAATTCAAATCATAAATGTAATAATTTTGTCATTTTCCCCCCTTCTGTCCCCCTTTTATTTTTGCTTTTATTCATATCTTATCTTATGTCATTCTTTTTTTTATATTTAAATTTTTTTTTTTGAACTTTTTTATTTTTTCTTTCCTTCCTTTTTCCTTTTTCCGCAAATTTTAGTATCCTTTTTTAATATACTGTCAGTTAAAACGGCCGCTTACTTTCTCTCTCCAACATAAAATAAAACTCATCCTTACCTCGAAGTCTTTTGTTTATGCGACAAAAAATTCACTTACCGTCAGATGATACGCCAGCTTATTCCCTCTCTCCCTCTAACATTAAATAAAACTCATTTTTTCCTCGAACTCTTTTGCTTCCTTGATAAAATATCACTTACTCCCAGATCAGTACATTTTCTCACCTACAAAAAAAACATGACTTCGAGCTCTGCCAAAATTTACACTTCACGCTACTATCTTTTCACGCATTATTTAAATATATAAACTTTAAATCCTCAAATCAATTGTGCAGGGAATATGCTCCATGCCGGTCCATATTTCAAGGTGGGCGTGCAGAAGCTGATAAGAGGTAATCAATCATACTCCGTCTTATAAACAGCGGGCCCCACGACGATAGCGTAAAGGAGCGGTTCTCAAACTATGGCGGATTCTTTAGGGAGGTATGAGGAAACAGGCGAGCACATTAGCTGAAGAAGTTACGCCGTGCTGTTTTAAATCTCAATATTTTCACGATCGTGTTTCCTACACAAGACATTGCTGCATGTGATAGTTGCTTTGCGTTTCGTCCGGTTTGAGTGGTCCATTTACGGCAATACAAATATGAAAATATCGTTGGCAGTCATATAAAAACATAATTCTCATTTTTCCCTTTAGTAAAAAATGGTGATTGAAAATATTTGTGACGTTCGCCAAGCTCACACATCATCACATCATCGCAGATAACTGACTGATAACGATTTATTCAAAAGTTTAAGTATAAACAGAACTCAACTTCATTGTTTGTTTGCTTTCTTTTTGAAGTTACACTCCTCTCGGTGCGTTAGGGAGAAGTAATGAGAGCAACTTTTTACGACATCCTGGAGCTACATATTTTTGTTTTCCCTTGTTACACCAAAGAAGTATATATTCTTACGCGTGTACATACGTACACACACACTTTTTTATATTTACTGTAGCTAGGGGCGATACATCTCTTTATTTTCATTATTACTATAACAGGAAATGCGCTATGAACTGAATAAGTTTGAGAACCTCTGGTGTAAAGTGCTTACATTATATCCAACTTTATAATCATTGTTTCCTTTTCGAGGGTAATTTAAAAATTTGCTACTTTGCTATAGTGTTATTGCTTCTGAGATGAAGTTAGGTGAACAACTGGGTATTTACATATTGTATGTGTATTTAATAGCGACGTAAAGCGAGTCTCAGTGGGTCTAAATGTTAGCACTACGGACTCTCACTCGGGTAGTCCAAGTTCGATCCCGGCCAATAAGTTTTTCTAACTGTCGTACATTTTCCGAGTGCCCTTGCGGTGAAAGAAAACATCGTGAGGAATCCTGGATTAGTGTATTCGAATTGGACCAAATCTAGGATTGAACTTACTCTACCCACTGGACTGGATTGCAGAGGTCAGATGACAGTCGCTGTGTGTAAAAACTGGTGTCCTCGTCAAATCCCCTAGTTTAGGTAGACGTCCCTGAGATCATCTTATATAGAAACGGGACAAGGCTTTATTTTATAGCATAAGGGGGCAAAGAATTTTGATGACTACCGACGCCCATGGACATTCGTATGTTTGTCATGCAGAAGCGTCAGCGCCCCCCCCCCCCAGTGGGCCACCGGATACTCACAAACCGCACGAAATGCGACACCGTAGCTGCCACTTAACAGCGGTATCAAGTGAGCGAGAGGTACCTCCCCGGGTGTGCCGGTCCGATTCCGTCGCATAGGAGGATGCACTATGCATGGCACTACCTCCTCTACGGCATGGCATTTTTCTTGAACATAACTTGAACATAACTTGCTACCTCAATAAACCTAGTGTAGGTGTGAAAGTAAATATATACCCAAGACATGGCATTATCATCGATACAGCGTAAACTTATAATAAAAATAATAAATCCAGAAATTGCTTACAAATTTGCTTACACAATGATTCGTGTTTGTTTACGAAAATTTATACACGCAATGAAAACCGACAAAGTACGTGTCGGAGCCGGCAGTTCCTTACCAATGAATTCCAACATAAATAGCTTTACAAACTTGTATTTGCGGGCGTATGCATACACTTCCGCGTAAAAATCGTAACCCGCCTTATTTGATATTTAACATTAACGCATCTAAAAATGATTAGTTTTGCAATACTTCCGATTGCTAGATCAGGGTAGGTAGCTCTTGATCACATTATAGCATGCTGCAGTGACAACTATGCTATCGCGTTTCGTGTGACCTTTCGGTGGCTCATTGGAGGAGTGTGATAGTATATAACATTTGTGCGGATGTATATAGGTGTCGGTAGTTGTTAAGAAACGCTATAAAAAATAGGGAAGTTCAGTAGGTAATTCGACTAGTCTACTAGTCGACTCGTCGTTACATTCTAGCTCTTGGACTATTTCACCTATAACGTAACATATGTTACTACCTGCGTTTCGCGGTGGATCCGACGAAGGTATCCACCAGAGCATTCCTGATCGGTGCGCCTATACATCAAGGCAAGTAAAGTTCGGTATAAAACGACTTTACATACATACACACAAGTTTAGATAGGAAGCACTTTAAAAGATTTCATCGAATTGATTCCCAAGGAGTTCTTAATAACTAATGCAAGTAAAGGATTCCGTTTGAAGATACGAAGAAATGATCTCCGTTGCTCCCAGAATATTGCCACTAGAGCGCGTCTAGAGGGACTCGAGTGTGTATAATACGGCGTGGGCCACTTTAGACGTTGAAAACGCTAGTAATATTGTAGTTTAGAAGTGAAGTGTTTAAATAAAATTACGTTTTTAGATAAAGATGTAATTATATAATATCTCAAGTATCATAGATGCAGCAATATTTGCATTGAAATACAAATATGCCGCATCTATGAAACACAAGTATGGTAGATTAAAATATAAATCTCACCAAAAGGTTGTCTGTCCGTATAGATACCGGTACCGGTCCGGTAGATCTATAGAGAGGTTTTCACCTATGGATAGAAGTGATCCCGAGGAAGGTTTAGGTTTTTTGCAGCAGGGGATAATGTTAAAACCCTCGACATATTCGAGGATTATTTTAGTATCCAAATAAAGTATTTAAAGTAACATTTTACACCTCGGTAAGTGTAACATGTTGAACGCTAATCATTTTCATTGTAATTAGTAATTCGCTTATTTCAATCATTCATTGAAAATGTTATTATCATATTTGATTCAATTTTAATTTCATTATGCTCTGCTTTCGCTTGGTTAATTCGTTTGTTCTTCTTTATCATAAATATGTAAAATGAAGGTAAGTTCATACTACCTTTTTATTATCTGCCTTTTTGCCTAATTTGTGTAACTCCGCTCTGCTTTCTGAACGCCATCACGCTTATGACACAACCGGCTGACATCGTCATCAACATCACCGAGGTCTTCACTGGTTCATGGGCAAACCGATGACGGGTCGCATTCTAAGACGGCGTGCACAATGTTACAGGGTGTCACGTCTTATTTGAAACGCTCGAGGCGACCCGACACTTCACGTGTGGGACGTACGGCCATCGCACGAGAGCCGTCGCTTCACGAGTGGAACGGAATCGTCGCACAAAGGCCAACGCTTCCGGCGCCCTTCGAACAGCCGTCACCATCTTGCGACCAGCCAGGGGAGTGATCGAGCAACGTGGCAAGACTGAACCCTTGCGTAGGGCATAGACAATCCGCCCACGTGACATTGGTGATGGTTTGATAGGGTGTTAAATGTGAAGGAATGACTGAGCCATCTTTTGAAAGTAATAAATATAATTGGCAATTAAAAAAATATTTTTCCATTTTGCTACAATGTTCATGACAAGACGAATTCTATTTTCTAATTTTAATTCTACTAATCTTTCTTTATCACTTCATAATTTTAGTTTTTGAGAAATATTGAATATAGAGACACACTATTTTACTATTTCATCATATAGATAATAAGTTACATTAATAAGTGATAGTGGCGATGAAATATTATATTATTCAAAAGCACAGCTGTGAAAAACTGTTTTATAAATAATTAAATGCTTATTGGAAGTTGTATTCCCTTGCGTTTGCAAGGGAATACAACTTACAACTCTCAAGTCGCCTTTATTCTATCATCGACTGTTAGTCCCCAGATTACCGGATAGCATTTCAACTTATGACTTTGTGTAGCTGGAAAATTATTTTCGGACAAACTCTTATGTGAATGTTAACATCATATCAACACTAGGACATGCTTGAAATGAAACTAAAATGTTAACACAAACTTGTTATAATCTTATGTCTCAGATATTGAAGAATGTACTCATTCATAGTCTGAGTGTACTGCTCCATGGTGGAAAAATGAGGAGGCGTATGCGACATTTAACCCTTCGCCTTTGCAGTTTGGGAGATACAATACGTTTAAAAAGAGGTTAAATACTGTATTGAAGCTGAATAAAGTCGGCACGAGGACAGGTACCTCTCAGCCACATGATATCACCTGAAAAGTAAAGACTGTCGCGTTCGTGCGGTTTGTGAGTAGCCGATTGCCGATTAAGGCGGGTGGGGTCCCCACCATGGTTCAAGCCTTGTCGTGGCGGCGGGGCTTTGTAGCCTTTGGTGAACCCAGGCGAAGCCAATTGAACCTAGGGGGATCTTTGCACCCCCCTTATAAGAAGAGGGGGCTTAAAAATCAGGAGGAGGAATCGCTCTCGGTACCCCTCTTATAAGTAGAGGGGACCTAAGAGAAACAGGAGGTGGCGCTTTTGCGCACGTGACGAGGGGCGAGGATGGGAACGTCACCCCATTGCACTGTCCCAAAGTCGGTGGGGCTGTCCGGTAGTGCTGGGCAACCTCATCTATGGAGGTGGAGTGGGTCCCTTAGGGGACTGACTAGTCGTCGAGGTGCCCCTGATGATTGTTGTTCCTGGGCCCTCACCAAGGGCAGTGGTTTTTGTGGGTATTTGGCACTATCCTGTGACGCGAGTCCCACACCCAGGGCCGGTGAAGGCGCGTAAATGCGTTTCCCCGCGTCAACAAAAAAAGGGAGGGATGGTGTGCAGGAATTCAATGCATCTGAATATATGAATGTTAATGGGAGTTGGTAGTCACTAAACGGATTGCTCGTTCCGAGGACTAACTACAAACCAAACGGAAGATTATTCAATAAATGCTTTGACTATATAAGGCTGGATTTGGTTGCAAAGGAATGATCTGTTATCTAATGGTTCTAGACAGCTCGAAACGATTATAAATGAGCCTGTTCCAACATTACCAAACATCGTCGAATGCATTCTTCGAATAACGAAACGATATGCGAAACATTTCAATTCAGACACCGATTCAATTTAACCATCGATATAAAGTCCAAATATTGGCTCGGAATGCCTGAATCGAGTAGCGCGGTGACAGCCCAGAATGTCTGGACATAGCGTCACGTTGTATTGTACGGCTTTCATCCGTTTGGCATATCCTTATCCCTGCCATCTGGGTCTAGAGTTATCGGTGGATATTTTTTTAATTTTATTCCAATAATACTACTTTAACGGATTTGATCGCTGCTTGTTTAGTTACTTAAGAGCCGGGCGTTTTATTCCGTTAATGCTTTAACATTTTTATGACACTAACTAACATCCACGTAAACATGTTCCATCAATATATTTACAAATGGACACTGATGCCTATAAATTCAACGAACGTGTCACACGCTAAGTTATCCTTTAAAATTGTTACACGTTGTAATGTCAATGACACGTGTTCTCTTAAAATGGTTTGGACGTATGGACGTATGGACGTATGGACAGTAATTATATTTGTTAATGAGACCTAAAAAATTAAAAACAAAAACATGTATAAAGTTTACTTTCATATTTGCAGAGACTATTCTTTAAATATTAAAGTAGTAAAATGTGAGGATCATAGATGGGTTAGGTAATTTAGTTCTCAGCATGTAATCTAATACAAGCTCCAACGAAATAGTTTTTAATGTTAAGTTTGTAGGTGTAGAAGTAGCAGCCTTACGTATCAAACTTGATCCATTTGAGGTTCTGATGTATTCATTAATGCTTTAATTTCATAGATGAATGGCCCATTGGAGGGGAGGAGGTAATTAAGGCAACGCATTTGCAAATTCATTATGCAGATGGTCTTATGCGCCGGTAGTCGTAATAGGACTTCGATTGCTCGATGACGACTCGAAATCGATTTTTTAAAGTATATTCGATAATATACTTTAAAAAATCGGTATTTAATCAATTTCGTTGAGGAGCACATAAAACAAATATTTATAAAGCGTATTTATTTATTTAACGTCATGTTTGCAAAATAGACAAATATATATCATTTTAAATTGTCATTTTACTTAAATATCCCGTAACATTTAACAATTATATACACATAGGTACACGTACTTACACAAGATACAAGTTACTTTACATATTCGAAACGATAACTAATTATTCACAATTAAATAAACGGTAAAAAATAACGAAATAAATTATTTTATTACAATACTAATTATTGTCGTGGAGCCTTCGCAGAGGTTATAGTATGTTCCACATTACAATATGTTACTTTTCCAATTTGCTACATAAATAAACATTTTAAATTAAGTTTTAGAGATACTAGATAGAATGTTATCAAACCTACAAGGAACAACGCCGGTGGTAACCATTGCATCGAACTAAAGAGTGAGGTGTTCAAATACTTTTCATGTCATCTCTATCGCACAGATCACCGTTCATCCATTACAAATCTCCTTTGAGTGGCTCCTAGATGACCAGTAGTGTTTCGGGATAAAATATGGTGGAACAATAACTAAATTTGCGCAAACTTGCATTCAATTATTGCGTAATCTTTCATGTTACTCTAATTGTCTTATTCATAAGTTTATGGAACAGAATTGATCATCTAAAGGGTACCCTAGGCCATGTTAATCATATATATTGGTTACTCCTTAGAGACTCGTTTACACTACAGAGTAGATTCGATACGCTAAAATATAAAGTAAATACATAAACAATCATACCACCGGCGTGAAGAAAATTTTGTAAAAACAAGAAAGTTTGAGATTTACTTGCCATAGATATATACCTTTTCATAGATACAATAGCAAACAATAAAGTCATAAATAAATTTCCTTTTACAGCGAAACCAGAAACAATAAAATTAGCAATACGCCCTGATGTCTTAAATTTATAAATACACGGTAATTACATTAAAATAAATATTACGTACCTACTTCCATGATTAAATGTAAATCAAACCTTAGTTACATTAAGGCATATAAGTTATATATGACTAGCTCTGAAGGAAATCTATCGTACCAGAAGATCCAGTGCCCTTAATACCACACAACAAATAGACATAGGAACTGCAAAAATAATATCCACTAATATTTATTAGCTTGTTTTGTTAATTACTTTTAATTGTAATTTAAAATCTTTCCCGTCAAACGGCGAAGGGAGGCCTCCTCAACCCGCGTTGTAGAAGCCAAAACTTTACAAATAAACGCTTAATGAGAAAGCTCGCTATGACCATATTTTGAAACATGCGCGCGCTGCCCACTAATTGAAGAATGGAAAGGGTGCCAGACCCCCTAAGCCCCTTAAGGAGGTCTTATAAAAAAAAACTAGATACGGTCCCTACGGATTCACATGGTTGTCATAATGTGCATAAAAGAATAAAAGATGATGAAAAAACGAGGGTTAGAATGTCCAAGCTATATCCCCACTTTTACCATCCACTCTGAGTTACACACGTACACCTCACGTAGTCCAATTCACAAAACTTAAAATTTTTGATCTTTCATTCAAATGAAAAAAAAAACGAACTAAAAAAGACACATCTGAATCCTTAGACCTTATCCACAAGTGTTAAATCTTTCAAACAGACAAAAAGTGGAACTATAAAAGACACTTACGTCCTTAGACGTAACACTCGTCTCGTTGTATTATGTGTTCGCTTTTGCCTTTAAGACAATTTAGAATAAACTAATTTCAATTTGTCTTTAAACAAAATTTGTCTTCACAGCATGACATTTAGGTGGCCTTCGTTGTCTATTTGTTTCGTTCACTAGGGCATTCGATAATTTTAATAACTTAATCAAAATTGATAGACTCCTGCATCGATTCAACCACAACTTGGTCGCACAATTTACAAAAATATTATTTGTTCATATATTTACATTAACTATCAAACTAGTAGGTGAATAAAAGAAGAGTTGTGCTTTAATTAGTAACAGTTAGGAACGGTATTTTAATCGACGATGGTAACTGGAATAGCAGTTAGTTGTTTGTTAGACTATTTCCAAAATATGTATTCATCAATGGGGTTGAATTCTACTGAGCAAAAGAGCTAAGCTAAGAGAAGGTTCCTAAGGGCGTCTACATATTGACATGAAATGTATAATAAAATTCCAATTTTGTCATGTAAACTGTATTCACTACTATATAGTTATATATAACAATTAAAGGCATAGGTAACAGTTATGACATAAGGCATAGGTAACAGTTATGATATAAGGCATAGGTAACAGTTATGATATTAATCATTTTACTTGGCAATGTACACTACAGCAAATAAATTACTGAATCTAACTACAATTTGGCGTTGTCTATGCCTGGAAATATAAGTTTAAGCAACTGTTATGAATTATGAATATCTTTTATCAGTAATACATAACTTTTTATTCAGAATACATAGAAGAGTAGTACTCCCTCGTGAGACGTAAAATCTACGGTCGCAAATTAATATTGTGGTTGCTTATTAGAACATGCTCTTGACGGAAACTTCTAGGTACACAATTTACACTGATTATTGTAACGAAAATTGTGTTACAATTTTAAATTAGTTATTTATATGCGTTACGTGTACGTAGAAATAAAAAAGTTTTTTTTTTACTAATCATTTAGTAATCGCTCCCCCAGACACCCTAGATAATGAAAATGAATACAGCTCTCTGTATATTTTGGAATAGTAACTACCATAATCACCACCACCCGGACGTCAGCTGCTAGACAGAACGCCATATGTCACGGTCCACTTGCACCCAGTGGCTCCCCATCATCTTAATCAAGTCTTCCACCGGGTAGGTATAGTGCCTGTATTGTTACAGAAAATAATCGCACTTGTAAAAGTCGTACGTATCTTTTATGACTTGAAATTTTCTGTAGTATAAATTTCATCGGGTCCACAAAATATTTATGAACAAACTTTGCTGATTCCGCATACATTTAGTGCCGATTTATTTTAATGTGTTGTTTAAGTTTAAAATGCTATGTGTGGCTATTTAAGTGTGATTATTTTCTATAATCTATGTTATAATATGACTTAAGTATAAGCTTAAATGTAAATACAAATTACATTAAATGAAATGGGGAAATGCTTTCGATTTTCGTATTTAAAATTTCTAATAATACTTAAATTATACAGTAGTTACTTTAATCACCTAAAACTAATTAATAGGTAATTACTTACAAACGATAACTATCATTTTATTTTTTGTTCCAAAATTAGAAGCAACAAAATCTCTTACAGAATATTTGAAGGAACAAAATTAAACATTAGGAAGCCATTTGCTTCTATATTGTGACGTATAAAAATCATCTATTAAGATTGTTTACATCGTCTATTTTGCGGGATAGTATACGTAAGGAGCAACTAATACTTCATTCAAGAAATTGAAATTAGAAATTCACAATATTATGTAAGTTTTCAGCTGTGCCTGCAACTAACATCTTCAACTGTCAAATTAACATAAAACTATGTGCATGCATGCCTCTTTGGCTAAATCAACAATGTATAGGTAACGTTTAAATTTGCTTAGCACATCGTGACCAGAACACAGGCAAACGTCGGTCTATTACGACTTAATTGATACATACTGTAGTTACATATCTTATTGTACTACAGTATTTCAATATCAGTGCCGGCTGAATTATGTATACAAACCAAACAAAGTTAGGCGAATAAAAATCGATATATCATTATGTTTAACGTCATTAATATCACAATCAGCCATTCCGAAGCCACAGTTTAATAAATATATTTTAAGCAACGAAAAAGCGCCCGTTCTTGTAAACATCTTAACATCCTTTTTAAGCTACTAACACGTTTCTGTTCTTCAGTATACTTTGCTAGTCCTTAAATACAATTGCATATGAAGTCTTACACTCGATCAGTTAACCCTTATGAGAACTGATATTTCGTCATGTCACTTGTTTTATATAACACAAATTACACTAAACCAGAGGAATGTATGATTGTTACACTCTAACGTAAAAACTACCAAACTACTATACATCAGAATAACTCATTGGCTATAGAAATAACAACTCTTGCACGTGGTTTTGTCTGTAACCCATGCGGTCGTAATCGCAGGTAACAGATATTGATAAACGTAACCATTACAAACACACATTATCAAATTAGTTACCATCAACATAATATTTTCAATTTCTAACGGCATAACTTTGTAAGATCATAGAAAATTTTATACATAATTTTCTTCACATTCACACGGCATGAATGTCTCCCCCCTCCACTAATGAGGGGGGGGGAGTACTGTTACAATTTCAGTCTCGAGCTTCGTTTCATGTATTATTCCATACAAGTGGTCCATTCCGCACACACTACACATAGGCTCTTCGCCCTCTTCCGCAGTCTATACTATTCCTGTAGCTCACAACGGATACTTCTGACCCGCCCCCTTTTCTTTTACAGTCCTTGCATACCCTCGAGATCTGTGCGGTGAAAACACAATGAAAAACAAAACCATATTTATGACTGATAGTAACAATTGGTCTTCGCCTACTTAACTAGAAGTTCTATGACCAGCATTTAAAGATTTAATCTTTGTCAACGGCGCGAAAAACGAAACTACAATAAATTTTATTCGAAAGTCGTGTTATTTATTTTGATTTTCAAATATGATCTCCACTGCGCAAATAATACAAATCAATAGCTACTTTTACGGGCCCAACAATGCTCGCCTTAATCTTCCGGTGATCCATTGGAGGGGAGGGGGAGAGAGGGTTACTCGTACGCAATTTAAACTATGTGGGTGTATATGGGCGCGGGTAGTCATCTCCGCAACTGACGTTTGCCCCCTTATAAAGTAAAAGCAATGAAAAATATTTTAAAAATTTATTACATATCATTTCTTAGTTAACGACTCTTGTGCGAATTCTACGCCGTATATTTAAAGCTTTTGGTTTGTAAAACTTGCAGTGTATGTATGTAAGTTTGTTTGTTCCGTTGGAATGTTAGAAATCTATTTTGAATTATCTTCAACTAGTTGAGCTGAAACTTTATATACACATTTAGTTTGGACGATAATGCACGATAGAAAATGTTGTTTTTAGGTCATTCCTTTTAATTATGTATATGAATATAGCCACTGTAAGTTGACTGGCTCGACTAAATTCCCTTTTACACATTCTCTTCAAATCATTTTATTGTAATTGACATTTGCTTGAATTGACATAAGAACTCCCTACATACCTTTATAAAGGAGCGTACAGGTTGTTGTAAAACGTAGATGGCGAAAATAAGAACACCCTGTAGTGCGTTGATGAGGTCGAACACCGACCACACGGACACGGCCGAGGAGCCCGCCCCCGCCGCCCACGAGACCACTTCCAGCATCCAGGATATACCCATGATGACGGAAAGAAGGCAGCAGGTCCGGAATCTACACAACAATTAGATTTTAACTACCTCTATGCATGGCTCATTGGAAGTGCCGAGGAATATTTGGTGCACCGTGTCTAAATTCACGTCTAGATTTTACCAAAACGAAACTGATTCTGAAATGCAATGTATGTAAGACACGTAAGAGATGTAAGCACGGTAAAGCCCTACGTTGGTGTTACGCTCGACCAATTACTGTTTCATACGATTTTACTCTTCATACTCGCATTTCATAGCACACGTCTTAAGTCGTTCTATAAGGATTGAACTCCATAGCTTCTCCTATACGTATTGATATCTTAAGTTAATTTGACGTCGATTGACTTCCAATCTCGCTAAGTTACTAATGGTTCGTGGCAGTGCAGTTACTTCATTACTAAGCTAAGGATTATCTAAATACTAATATATACCCATGAAGTTCTTATAATCTAATGTTTTAAACATTAGACGTCGAAAAACATTAGCATTTTTGATTAAGTATTTGACGTTTTCAAGCCAGTAAGGCCCACGTCAAGAATTTTTCTTAGTCTAACAATTTTTTATCTAGAGAATATCCTGTACCTAGTCACTGAAGGACTAAATTTAATTCATTTTTCTAAAATTCAGACTAAGAATAGTTGATTACGTCATAAGTGGGGTTGTCATCTGAAACTGGTTTATTATTAAATAGTTATTTTTAGTTATTTCGGGTAAGTGATGAAATACTCAAGACGATTTATAAAAATATCATCGTGAGTAAAGACAGGTTCTGTTCCGCAAGCGAATCAAATTATCTAGTCGATTCGGCCTCATATTTATTATAATTATAATCTGACCAATTGGTCAGTATATTTGCCTAATTGGTCAGCTTCATTGTAACTACTGTAAATTTGAAAGTGACAGCTACTTGTTGGACCTTATGTGCGGACCACCGATCTGCAGTGTATATGTATATACTTACCTTCATGTCAATGGTGAGGACTCTATGGAGTCCACTCATAATTAATTTACTTGGCCATGATCAGTGTGTATGATTTAGGGATGCCCAAAAAATATCGATACATCTTTTTTTTCCAGTTACTCGAATATGTCGGAAGTGTCTAAATGACCATAGTACCGAAATAATTGCTCACAATAATGTTAGTGCTATGAGGAACTTGAAAAGTATCAATTAAGGTTATTACTAGGCGCAAGCTTAGTTGGGCCATTGATTTTATAAAAAGTTCGCAACGTGCGCAACAAACATTTGATCATGATATGAATTTAAAATGCTGGTGGTTGTTGTTAGGTCAGTTGATCTCAGACTGACTCGGAATATAAAAGAAAAAATTAAGGGTGGCAATTCAGAATATGCTTGATGTATTTTATCTTTTAAAATTCGACAACTTTTAATAAATCTTACATTGCTGATTGCTTATCATTCATAAATACTGTGAATTTATTGCAGATTTCTATTCAAGTAATAACGTAAAAATACGTGCACTTTTCTAAGAAAAATTTAATTCTATCGATACTATTAAGGTTCTTGAACTAAGTACACAAGTATTTGAGAGAAATGCGATTTTTTTTAAGTCCGATATACACAAATTTTTTTCGATATATTGAAAGCCGATGTTGACATTTTTATTAATATTGATATATTAAAATCTCAATATTTTTTTCCACTTGCGGTACCCTAGTTTGTTTTGGTTACCATTACTGCAGATTCTGCAAATCATTTTTAATGCACCGTTCCGCTAGCGGACCGCCTAAGGATTTTTTGCGTTCACTTTTTTAAAAATTAAATATACGCTACAAAAATATTGTGCATTTGTTTAATGCTATTGTAGTGTATAATTATACGAGTGACGTAAGTAATGATAATATGATAAAACTTGCGGGTAATATGTTTAAATAAACCATTTTTTCTTTTTTCACGTAAAAAAAGGAGAACGTGTCACTTTTCTTACCGTTGATAAACCAATGGGCAAATACTGTAAAAAAGGAGGTAGCTGCGGTTTTATTTTGCAAGAAAATTTCGAAGATTATCATAAGCGCAGTAGCATGCCACATTGCATCTAAATGGCCCAGCACGACTGGAGAGGTAAATCATGCTCACTTAATGTCACGTTTCCATGTCGTCTGTGGAGGAGGAAGAAAGAAGGGCAACGCGTCTACATAACAATAATGCGGATGTCTATGGGTGTCAGTAGTTGTCAAAAGGCCCCGATTAATGGTTTGCCCTCGCCCCCCTCCCCCCTATACTATAAAAAGGGTGAGAAAATAAGTGGTGGTGGGATGAACATCCATTATTATTACCCGCCAGTTGCTCTCCTTTGTCCCCGCTCCAATGGGCCACCGGTTATTCACAAACCACACGGAACGCGACACTGAAGATGTCAGTTTACGGCGGTATTGTGTGAGAGAGAGGTACCTCCCCTGTGGTGCCGACCCGATTCCGTTGCATAGGAGGATGTAGTGTCATGCATCATGCATAGCACTACCTCCTTCTAAATATTGTTTACTGCTATATCCCAAGCTGTAGGTTCAGGCCGTGGTACCCTCGCTCTCATGACACGAGCGTAGAATTAGAGCTATGCTGTCGTGGTTCGCGCGTTTTTGTATGAGAACTGATGCATTGGAAAGAAAGGTACGAAGGACGCCAACGCATCTGTAAAATTTGTTTGCCGATGTTTATGGACATCGATAGTTTCCTCGCTCCAACAGCTGGCTATTTAAAAAATATATTTCTGCGCACAGGCCAATTAATAACACATTTCCTGTTTTGCTTTGCTTGGGTTATATTGTTTATAGGTTGGTAATCATCAAACAGTTCCGGCTGCACGTAAGTCCCCCTATAATATGTAACAAAAACAACGGTATATTGCGTGTGATTTCGTTACAACAAAAATTTACTTAAAATGTTTTAGTCAGATAAAGTTGTCCCTAAAATGTTTTGGGCATGATCGTTCTATTTACAACTTCACTAAACCCCACGGCACGGCCCCGACGAGGGGACTAATGTCGGTTGCTACATTAGCCTCCTTTTCGGAGTAGTCCTGAGGGACTGAGGAACCTGATACTACTGAGGGACCAGGTGAGTTGTTGACCGATCGAGGAATTTTGCTTGATCAACGGTTACAGGTCTGTAAATGTACCCCCGCGAAACAACAAAAATTATCCATATAAAGTTAGGAAATACTTACATTTTTTTATACTTTTTAAACCGGTGCCCAATGTTGTTACTGCTGATGCATCTCGGTGCGGTCGAAGGCTGCACCGGCGTTTCTGGAACGTTCTCGAGTTGCACAAGACCCTCTGATGCACTATAGCCAGAACGCGGTAGGTATAACGCTAAAACAAAATTTATTTATGAAATGCATTGCATGTCACCTGAATTGGGCCGGCCCGACCTGGGAGATACCCCACGCTTCCATGATACGGACGCAAAGTTATCGTTTTTCGTGTTGTTTGTGAGTTTCAGATCGCTGGATCACCACCATAGGGTTCCAAGCTCGCTTACTTGCTTTTACTATAAAAGGTATGCTTATCCGTACGTGTATGGGTATTCTATATGAAGAAGCTTAAAAACGTACGTGAAACTCCTAACTTGTCGTAGCCACCGCTGGCGATCCTCACGTTGCCGATGGTGAGCCTGTTGCTGTCTCGCGTTGAGGGTCTCTCATGCACCGGCGTCCCCAGCACGTTCTCCAGCTGGACCAGGTCTTCGCGGACGCTGGATTCCGAATGTTGTATGTCCAATGCTAAAACCAAATGCTATATAGAATCCCTTGTTCTCCTATTACCATGAGACGACAGTTCGAGACTACCGGAGAGACATCAGACGTAGAACTGATGTGATCTCCGAGGCACGTGACTGTAGCACCGCCAAATTCCTGAGTTCCGAATGTTAACAGCAAACACTTTTAGCCCTGTAGGGTAGTCGCGGATCACTAACTTCGAAATATATAAATAAATATATATATATATATATATTGTAAGCGTCTGTTTGTTTATTTAACGTGCTAATCGTAGGAACTACTGGCCTGAATCGAAAAATAATTTAAGAGTTGCTTAGTAAATATATCAAGGAAGGCTATAGGTTACATACCATGACGCCTATAAGATGATAGCTTGAATGAAACCACGGAGTGATGCTGGTCATATAAAGGTTTAAAAATAGTTAAATAATACCCATATCAGTTGAAGATTGAAATGCACTTACATTGATGTGAGTACAAGATTATCATACAGTTTTGTTAACCGTCAAAGTAGGTATTATTCCAGTATGTATTTTAATATCTATCTATTTGAAGCAACAAGTGCTATTTCCATCTACAAACTGTTGCGCAGTTTCATTGCTTTAGATACACATGTAAGCAGTTAGTTGTAAATAACGAGAAACAACTATTACGTTACTTAATAGCAGTATGAGCGGTCAAATGGGTATTCTCCTCATATTACACGAATATGACGTAGTAGTATGTTCATAGATATCAGTAGTAGGTTAGGTATATTATATTAGTGAGACAAGTTCATAGATGTCAGTAATAGGTTAGGTATATTACATTAGTGAGACAAGTTCATAGATGTCAGTAATAGGTTAGATATATTATATTAGTGAGACAAGGTAGGTACAGACAAATTTGCGATTTCTTCAGATATCTACTAAGGCTACACTATAATCGTAACCTGTGACAGGTTACGATTATAGTGTCAATTAGCCAGTCAAATAACATCTCACACAAGTGCTACACATTACTTAACTTTAGGCAGAGCTTGGTAAAATGAAATTCATAATTTATTACAAGAATTCGACGATCAACACATTAATTGGAACCTGTTAAACCGACGCGTGGACTATAAACTAATTTAAAAAAGTTCCCTCTTTAATGGTCCACCTCACAAATCGCACAAAACACGAAAGCATAGCTTGTGTATCCGGTGGCCCATTGGGCGCAAGACTGGCTGAAGGAACACAACGCATCGGCACAACTATTATCCGTACTGATTTTAATTGCTACTGGTGGTTTGAAGGTGTTCTCAAGAGTCGTCGCACACAGCACGTGGTTTGTATGCCGAGAGTAATGAATGTGGAGGAGGCAAGGCAGGTACGTAAGGATCGTGATATATGGCATTCCGTTCACTCTGCCTTCCCCATAGCTGACGCGAAGATGTGTTGTTGTTGTAGTGTTTGTTGATTTTAATTTCACTAAATTGCTCGAAAGACTCGTACGCAATAACAGTTTAAGCAAAATTATCGCTCTATGGGGGAGGCCATCGTGTCTAGCAGCTGATGATGATGATATGATAAAACAAAATTTGATTAATTCAAGACTTACGTGATACGTCTAATAGTTTGTCGTGTGTGGCGAAGGCCCGCGACGTCATGAAGAATATTATCACGTTGCTCGTCAAGATAGCTGCGACTGGGCCATAGAAGTAAGGTAACGCCGCTTGGTCCGCTGTGAATACAACAAGAAAGTCAATTACATAAGTTGTGAAACGTTATTTATAATACCTATATCATGAGGCACGATATATAATCATGAGGCACGATATATATATCATGAGGCATGATATATATATCATGAGGCATGATATATATTATGAGGCCCGGTATTATATACAACACCGGCACCCAGATAAGGTAGGTATATAGAATACCGGGCCTCATGATTTCACTGAACAACATAAAACCAAATGTGGTTTAAACACGCTATTAAATAGCAATTGCTGCATAGAAAGAAAAATAGTGCAATAGCCTATATAATAATATAAGATGTGCTTAGATTGCGAGTTTTATCCACCGCCAAACTGTTTCTTAGAGAAGCAGTTTGGTTGAGAAAAATCATGTAATTTTTTTTATAAAATTTATTTACAAAAAATCTTTAAAAGATTAAGGACACAAAAAATTCTTCGTTGCGGGTTTTCTCGATCGCTGTTTCTTTATTTTTATTTTTTTTTCATTTCATAGCAAAATTAACTTACCGTCATTCAACAAATGGTAAAAGTAGTTACTTTACGTAGCGGACGACTCACTTTTAAACCAACATCCCTTTACTCCAAAGTTAGGCTTCAAATATGTGCTAGGAACTGCGGGTGATAGGTCCATAGTGATCGTCACCACCAACAGTACCACAGGCAGGACGATAGCGTACCCGCAGTACCACGCGAATCTGCGGCGCATGCTCCGCCTGGTCACCGACGTGGCTATATACCGTCTGCAAATAACAACACCATTTTAGATAGAACCATGCTAGCGACTCCAAGTTCCCCGCCCATCACATTCATGTCCGTAAATCCACAACGGTTCGGTCCAAACGCTACTTTTTACCGCGTCCAACTGTACTGTGGTACCAGCTGCCTCCTTTGGTATTTCCGATCCGAAGCGACTTAGCGGTCTACAAGAAAAGAGCATACATATTCCTTAAAAAAAACCACTTACCACCTGCTCGTCTACCCTCTATCTCATAAAGAAACAATTTAGATAGAACTATGCAAACAACAATTTAGATATAACTATGAAAATAACTATTTAGATAGAACTATGC
This sequence comes from Eumaeus atala, assembly GCA_017140195.1. Taxonomy (NCBI): domain Eukaryota; kingdom Metazoa; phylum Arthropoda; class Insecta; order Lepidoptera; family Lycaenidae; genus Eumaeus; species Eumaeus atala. The sequence goes on along the minus strand of JAFELO010001076.1, from coordinate 115,764 downwards.
AAATAATAATACAATTTTTGATAGAACTATGCAAATAACCAAATTTTTTTATAGAACTATCCGTATAACAGCTTCATTCAGTTTGTCGTGTGTGGCGAACACACGAAAATGTGGTAAACATTATGAACATCATTTCAAATAGAACTACATACATATATTATATTTCAAATAGAACTACATATATGTTCTAGCTCGAGTCTTTTAAACTCCACCTATTGGTCTCGGGGACAGAAACATAAGACAAGGTCTGCTTCATCACTGAAGGCGGTATAAAGTACTGGTAGCGTGTGTACTTTTGTATTGACAGAACTGGCTTCTTTACGTACCTATTAAACCTACTGCGCCTACCTATTGTATTGAAATATTAAACTGTCTGGTCATGAAAGCTGACATTCAGCCAATCACAAATAAAAGTATCTTAAATAAAATCGTCTTAAGTATTTAAATGTAGAATGCACAATTCAATTTTTGAAAGCCACTTCGGCAGACTTTTTTCGGACTTGAGGTACCTGGACGCTGATGTGATGTAGAACTGATGTGATTCGCCGTCATCGGGATCGATAATCGAACTTCTAGTGATATGAATGAAGTTTATTCAATAAATCAAAAATCGAACTGCGATGGCGCCGAGATCCTCAATACATTAACTGTCATAATTGGCCCAAATTTTATGGAAGCAAAATATTTTAATCCGCCAATGAGGTACTCTGGTAATAGGTTGTATGTTGCAGCGAAATTGGGCCGGCATGAACGGGGAGGCCGTCAATTTTCATGCGGTCTGTGAGTAGCCGGTGGCCCAGGGGTATGCCGTTTATTCATCTGCAATGCAGCATGGAACTGTCTCTTACTAAAATGCCAAAATGTCCTTTTTGAACATCGTGGTTCTGATCTCACAATATAAATTACGCTTCGATCAACGCAAAGATGAACACGACATGACAAAATTTATCATGAGTCACGACATGTCATGCATTATGTCATTCCGACAATATCGACTTATGTTATGCAAAATGATGGTGGAAAAAATGCAGTTTCTATAGTAATACCACGTAACTAAATCACTAAACAATTGAACATTTAATCATTTTACCGACTAACAATGTTAACATCATCTTATTTTTAATCGCTATTTTTTATAAACACCTCTTCTAGTGTCCATAGTCCCTGTCACC
>JAFELO010001076.1:77669-114454 GCA_017140195.1 Eumaeus atala | reverse complement strand
ACTGCAACGCATCGGCATAGTAATTATGTGGATGTTTATGGGTGTAGGCTAGGTAGTAAGGGATCCGATTTCCCGTATTACTATATAAGAGTGATTATATTTGTGGCAAGTTTTAGCTAATAACTTCAGAGGTTTGAGTGTGAGAGAATGACAAATATACATTCAAACTTTCGCTTTTATAATGTTGATATGATATCGTGTCCCCCTGACTAACTGCCGTTTTCAATATTCTATCACCCGTCGATAGATGGAAGATTGAAAGTAGGCGCAGAAGTTTGCGCTTACAACTACAACAAACAGTAGGAACTGGAACTGTTAGAGCGATCATGCCAGAATTAAACTACTTTATGACCAAATTATACGCTGATAAAGGATTTTTTAATCGGTATTTTTTTTTTCATTTCTTCAATTCAACTGCTTTCTTACTTTAATTTACATATTGCACCTAATAAGCTAATATAGCATTACAACTTAAAAATGTTAATGTATTAACCAAATGAAGATATGACGTTATTGAGTGAATATGTCCGTATGTGTGTATGTTTGCGTGTATGTGGGTGTGTGTGTGTGTGTGTCACATGTTATGGCATTCTCTTCAGAATCACATGTTATGGCATTCTCTATTTCATAGAAAAATAACTTAACATTGGAACTTAGAACCGACGACACGAGGTGTGAGAAATGCGCGTTCTTCACTCACTAATGAACATAAATTTCCAGAATGCGTTTGTATGAGAATTAAGTTTCTAATTGTTGGTGCGAGCAGCCGGGGTGGCCCCAGCTAATTAGACCACCGGAGACGCTTCGGCGTCGGTGTGGTGGTCTTTGTCACAACCTGTACAGTAAAGTATTTACTTACTACATTTTATGATATCTTTTAAACCTGTTCTTTTAAAATATTTCTTCTTTTTCCTGAACAAATATTTTACTATCCTGCAAGGCGTGACTGCGAAGTTTGTATGTGTTATACTTTCACACGAAACGTATTAAAAAAGTGCAACGAATAGCAAATTGGAGTAACATAAAAAATATTATTTTTAATCCCGAGAAGTATGATCGTTTCATTGGGATAGACTTTTCGCTGGTACAACAAAAGCACTGCTAGTTCAGTAATAAAACAATTACGGATTCATAATATACAAAATACTGGCGTTCCATCTCTGCTTCGCCCGTCATTAGTACTTGTCTGATTATGTTCTTAATAAAATATTACTTACCATTAAACAATACTTACAAAAAATCGCTCCATCTATTGGTGGTTGTTCGTAAAATTAATAGATCAGAGGTTACGAGTTGTCGATGATTAATGATCATACGGACAGACAACTTTCCAGGACTTTGTTTTATATATATAGATATATATTATGCAACATACCTCACGTTGAGATAAGTATCGAAACACATCACGTTCAGCCAGAAGAAACAAGACACGAACGAAAACTGGATGAGGTAGGCTGCAACAAAAAATACGTTACATCAAAAGCGCAATGTTTATGTTTTAACTAAAATTAGATATTGTACATCATACTCGATTTGTGGTCATATTTTACGAAATATTATTCCGTGACTCAAATAAAAATAAAAATACTGAGAATTGATAAAATACTGTTCTGTCACTACTTTGTTTCCTACAAAATGTGTGAAAGTTTGCCAACTAATGTAAGTCGATTAGTATGTATTTTTCGTTGGTACGGAACCTCGGTGTGCTAGCGGAAATCGCACCCTACTGGTTTTTTATACAGTCAATTTCATAATGTAGAATAAAAGAGTGTAAAATGCTGCATTGGAGAATTGGGCCGATAGGAAGGGAGTGTTGCTCTTAGCTCACGTGATTGGTGACGTAGGTGGGGGACCACACTATCCTGTCACGATTCGTGCGGTTTGTGTGTTTTAGTAGCCCGTTTGATGGCCACTTGATTTGCTTAACAATTATGCGTGTATCTACGGAAGTCGCCAGTCACTAAATGACCCAAATATGGACACACGTACTCAAAAAAGTGTAACACGACACGGAGCAACTTTGAGTCTTGTCAGCTTTTAAAAACAAATAGGTATTATAAAGTGTTTTGTTGAGCATGTGGTTCTCAAAGTTGTACATTGTTCCAAGTAAGTTGTGACGTACAACATTATCTGAGTAGAGAACAATGTTTGACAACAAGTGAAACTTTGTCTACTCGAGTTTATGCCGACATCAGCACTTGGACAGTAAGTTTTCTGCGCTGTTTAGCACATAACATGCGCACAGATGTAATCTATTCTGGGAAGCACTGTGTATATCAAGTGTAATAACTAAGAAAATGATAGTTTTTTTTATGAGCGGCAAATAATCGTATAAGAATAGTTCACAATAACACTGGCATACAACAAACGTTGAAAAGTAAATCTTCTTACTCGATTTAAAATCTAGCTGTTAGGTATTTCTTACGTTCGAGCCCTTGCCAACACTCAAGTCCTTAAATGTAAACAATTATTTTATTTGTTTTTATTTTATTTGGGATAACAAACAGCTCCAACATACTTCTATCTAAACGTGTCAACTATAGTAGGATAAGTTATATATTTGCGCCATATATATATATATCATTGAGCCTCTTATTCAACGTAATTGGGCCGGAATGATTTGGAAAGTACCTCTCGCTCAATTGATTTTGTTTTCGGTTTGTGAGTAGCCGGTGGCCTATTGGGGGGCATGATAGGAGGGCAACGCATCTGCGTAACAATCATGCGAATGTCCATGGGCGTCGGTAATCACCAAAAGGCTCCGAAGGGGGCCAACGAGCGCCCCCCTATGCTATTATGCTAGTAAGCAAGAATACCGCCAAAGAATTAAAAACAAAATGTAGCAATACAAAAGTCTAGCAATCAAAATGTAGTCCATGTGCTTTACTTTTCATAATCATAATGACATTATAATTCATTTGATTTGAAGGGGATTCAGTTAGCGTATGTTTATTTTAAGGAAAATAAAAGCTTCCGTTTAACAATTTCACACAGTCACTCGTGTTATCATGAGGAATCTCAACACTTCACGCGTTAAAGGTCTTCCAAGTTATAGCGTAGGTGCTCATACACATACATACATGCGCTCAAAATACATTACCAACCTTCCGAAGTGACTAGACTTTATTACTTACAAAAAGTTTTTATATGAAAAATACTTACCCATTGTAGTACATGTCGCAGCAGGGAAAGAGTGACCGGCGAGCTGCGTGGCTGCCAGACAGCTGAAGGCCACTGCCAGGAAGATGGAGTGGCATGCCAGAGCCTTCCCGTGCGTGTCCCGTAGCTCAGTTATAAACAAATATACAGTTGCCGTCGCCAACAGGAACGGTACCGATATTATTAGGCCTAGAACAAATATAGACTGGAAATTAGACAATCTTTATGAAAACCTGGCTTGGCGTTCGTTGGGAGAGGCCTATGTCCAGCAGTGGACCGATGAGGGCTGATAATGAATATGACGCGAGGAGTGGTGTCCAGTGGGGCTCGCGGCACATTATAGTGCCGAATACCCACAAGAACCACCGCGAGTGCCACCAGTGCCGCCTTCGGTGAGGTGCCCCGGAAGAACAAATCCACCTTAACAGATGGAGTTTTCCCGCTCTTGCCGGCTCCGCCCTTGGTTAACAAGGGCAAATAAATTATATACTAAAGCCTTCCTTAAAAATCGTTCTATCCACGAGTGAAAAGCACATGAAAATCCGATTGAGATTTGAAAAAATCGATCACACATAGACGGAGAGCTTTAGGGGTCTTTGCTATCAATTTATAGATAATTGTAGTTATATCTTTAAGAAGGGCTACATGTTTTGTTAGTCATTTTGTTCTAAAGTATAGAATGTTTTTTTTTAGAATAGGGGGGCCAAAGGAGCAATCGGAGCCTTTCTACGTCTACCGACGCCCATGAACATCCACATTATTTCTATGCCGATGCTATGACCACCTTCGGCCCCCAATGTGCCACCGGCTACTCACAAACCGCACGAAACGCGACACTGAAGGTGTCACTTTACGGCAGTATTATGAGAGCGACAAGTACCTCCCCGGTCGTGCCGGCCCAATTCCGTTGCATAGGAGGATGCAGTATCATGCACTATGCATGAGGCAGTTACCTCCTCCTATGCTGCATGGCACTACATCTTCGTTTGGTCTACTCACTATGCAAGAGAACATAATGTAGATGTCTACGGGCGTCGGTAACCTCCATCCATCGTAGCTTACGATTGCTCGCTTTCCCACTTACACATGAAAGCATAAACATCTATAGAGCACGTAAAACTTAAACATAAATAAAATATTACCTGTAGCGTACGCTATCAGAGTCATTGATGCTTTAGTTTCCTCCAAAGGCGATTGAAAGCACACCAAAGGCAGAGTTATTCCAGCCGGAACGGACTCGTTCCAAAAGGTCTCCATGCAAAAGTCCCGCGTGCCCAGCAGGGGGGGCTGTTTGAAGGGGGCGAACAGGGATCCGTTGAATAGCAGGTAGAATTCGTCTTCGCTCATCTGGTTGGGTTCTAGTTTGAATCTAACACAAAATGAATTCATTATAATGAAACTACTTTAACGGATTTTGTAGCGGTTTCTATACTAATGTTTTAAAGAGGAAACATTGGGTACTTTGTTTGCATTGAATTGGCTCCGAAACTACTGGATCCATATGAAAACATTTTAAACATTAGAATCCTTCACTATACGAGATGAACATAGGCTATATAAGGCATTCTCTAAAACGTTGTAATGATTATGAAGACTTCCAGCCGTAAACTGTAACCTAAATGCGAAAAAATCGTTATTTAGCTGCAGTAATTATCGACAACGAGCTGTCCCGTCAGACATAGTTCTGTTATAAATTTATTTGTTGTCATAGTAACGAGTAATGTTTACGATGTCGAAACTAAAAATAATTTTTTTTATACTTTTCGTAAATCAATGATTTTTTGACGTATTTCGGTAAATATCCGCTCGAAGCTCGGGCGGACTGCTTGTGTTTTATATATATAAAATATTTAACATAGATTCGTCTAAACGAGCTAAATCATCGCAACATTTTCATCACTATCATCAGCCGGACGACGTCCACTGCTGCACAAAGGCCACGCCCACGAAGCGCCACAGGTCACGAGCTGCTCCCTGCCACCTTAACCAAGTCGTCAGTCCACCGGGAAGGAATCCGTCCAACACTTCGTCTTCCGTATACAACTTGTACTAAACTATACTATATACAAATGCTAGAAGTGCTTGAATTTGGTTGTATGGATGTGTCAATTACGCCAAAGCTTCTGAATGGATTTTAATAAAACTTTGCAATGTTGGCTTATATGAGAATGACATATAAGCTTTAAATTTAAATACGAACCGTTGTCAATGGTGTTATCTGTAACATGGGTTGTCATAGATATAATAAAGAATGAGAAGGGATACCATACGCAGTTATATGATGGCGAATGCCCGTTGAAATTGAAGGAAGATGTGAAACACCATATTGTATTTATATATCTAATATCGCATGTGTATTGCGCAGCGAGAATGAAAAAAGAAAAACAGAGAGTGAACCACATTTGCTGTCTCTTTCGACTAAGACAGTCGGGTTTTAGGCTGGGTTTGCTACTCCATCTATTTGATCTCTATGACTGTAGTGTGGTACCATAAATACCTCGGAAGTTCCCTAACGTTTGCTTAAGTCAAAAAGGAGATGGGAACGAAGTACGTGCGTGAAAATATAATATAATTAGACAGACACTTTTCTCATATCTGAAGTCATTTACAGGCAAATTAAAACATAAACAGGAACCATTAAAAACTATGAGTTTTTATTAAAACTAGCTTTTACGTATTTGATCTAAATTTTAGAATTTGAATGAAAAGCAATATTATTTTTCTTACAGTGAGAATTTTTTTTAAGCTTTCTTCAATATTGAAAGAAAAATATGTGCCCTCTAAATAATGAACTAAAATTGAGATGAATAACTAATGAGTCACTTGAGCGGTGCGATATTTTTTTCGCTAATTATTTCGATATCTGATATCTCCTTGGCACTTCTCAAATGACAATTATTGTGCTCTAACCTAAGGAAGTGGACATTTAAATGTATAATAAATAATATACACAAATAATAACGTGCAAAATATACATATTTATTAAAGTAAAAATATTTTTACTGATTTTATCGTTGTTCATTTAATTATTTAACTAGCACCACGTCTCAAGTTAAGGATAGTCTTAATGTAGTGAGCAACATTCACGTAAACGTAAGACAACAATATACACATTTAATTCAAAATAAAATTAGCTTACATACACATGAATTTACATGTAATAATTCGTGTTTGATACATTTCTATATTCTCTGCTTTATTCAAGGATGTTGTAACATGTTCGATGTGAGATTTTAGTGTTCAATCTAGTCATTATTTCATTACTATATATATATTTATTATAGTACATATACAAGACAATTCCCACGCCCTACGTTTCATCGATTGTTTTACCGGGAAATGTAATTAGATCTACCGTGTTTAGATTATGAATCTTGAAATAAATCCTTATCTCCTATTAATCTATTCCAAATCAAATAATTACGCATATTTCCTTTTAAAAAGTGTTTTCATACACTTTGCACGTTTTTACAACATTTACATATTTTTTTCAGTTAAAAATGACAACAAAATTTACTTCATCATTGTCAAATGGACAAATATAATCATTTACTCGTGTACTTAATTGATATCTTAGTGATACTTTATTATTATTAGTTGGAAACAGGAATCCTATCTCGGTGAGACTATATATAGTCTTACAATAAAAAGACTATACGAAAGTCCTTACTTGAAATCTAGACGCGGCACTTTACCTGTCGAATAGCATGCACTAGTGTGAATTTATTAGTAAAACAGTTTAAATTAAATTTTTTGAATCAAGGTATTTACGCTCCTTCACCGGTCCAGGAAGGATTCCAGTCGTGTGTGGGGCTCGCGACACATTGTAATGCCGAATATCCAAAAAAACCAGCGCGAGTGCCACCAGTGCCCTCCTTAGTGAAGTGATTATCACACCAAAAACTAGTCAGTACCATAAGGAACTTAACCTTAGACATTCACAGAAGGGTTTCACCTCACCACAGGTGAACCACACCAACTCTGGGACAGCGTAATGGGGGTAAAGTTACCATCCTCGCCCGTTCCATGCACCGAAGCCTGTTCTGTTCTTTAGTCCCCTCGTTTTATGAGAGGGGTACAAAGAGCAGCCCCCTAGGTTCAACTAGCATCGCCCAAGGTGTCAGGATTCACCCCAGACTACTGACCCCACCGACACGACATGTCTCGTACCACGGTGGTGAACTATGTGTCACCTAGTTTCAAGGTTAGTAATCTTATTTAATAATATCACTAGCTGACTTTTGTCCCAATGCTTTTATGGGACGATTCTCTGTGTCAGCTCATGACAGCTGAAACACAATTGGCTATAGTCTTATTATGAAAACCTCAGCCATGGATGTGCAGAAATATAAAGAGGTGAAATTTAAAAACGAACAATCGGAGCTTTATGACAACTACCGACGCCCACAGACAGTTGCCTCCTCACCTCCATTGGGCGATAGTCACCATATTGGCTGCGATTTGTTCTTTGTCCCCCTGTTTTACTATAAAAAGTACTCTAATAACCTTGTTGTGCATATCTGTACAGCTATCAAATTATATACCCACTTCAAGTATAATAAAGCCTCGTACTTATCGTAAGGGCAGGGGTTCCCAACTATGGTCTCGAAAACGTTGCTGTCATAGCTGAAGATGTGCGTCTCGTTGGCTTTGTGGAATATCGGCTGGAAGGTCAGGGTGGACCGGGTGCAGACCGACTTGACCTTCCCGTCCTCGTACGTGACGGTCAGGTTTTGACCGCTGGCGCAGCACTTCGGGACCACCGGCAACTGCTTCTTCACTTCTTCTTCCTGCAACAACAACAATTCAATTATTACCGTCTTTTTTATATAGTATAAGGTGAAAACGAGCAATTGATATCTTTTGACGCCTATAGACATTCGCACTATTGTTGTCAGATTTTTTAAAGCACAAGAAACAAACGTTCCGCCACTTGTAAGTAAGTGATCATTAACGCCCACAGACATCCACAAACCCGAGGACTCACTTATGCTTTACTGGCCTTTTAGAGATAAATAGGCTCCTTTCTTGAAGATCCCAGAGTCATATTGATCCGGGAATTCGGAAGGGGCAGCTGATTACATAAAGTAGTGCGTGGTAGAAAAATAAACGCCTAAAATGCACGGTAGAGGACTTCGGAACATCGAGATACTGTCGGAGAAATTTTGAACTTTGATGCGAAGTCCAGATAGATGTGTTGCCTTCCTTTCACCGTCTCCTCCAATGGGCCATCTCTCTAAAACTAATATATAAATTCACATTTCATGATATTTGTCCAGGCTAATTAATCTCCGAAACATCCCGACTGATCGTAATGAAATTTCGCACGGACATAAACATATTTCAAGTTACCCAAAGTTATTTTTCGAAACTTTCAAAGTTTTCGCTGGTGAACGGTAAAATATTTCGTGTATAAGGAATACTTGCTTCCATGATGCCATCGAAGTGTCACGTGCGGCGTAAACGCCTAAAGCGTGAAATGTTTCACACAATTTTGCACTATTTTACAAGTATTTTTTTAAATATTTAATAATTCCTTTATTAGATCGTAGATGCTCACAGAGACGGGAGTTCGCAAAATATGAGTCGTAAGTGTACCTTTATGAAAGTGGAGTACGCGCGTAAAACCACAGAGGTCGGCTAGTGATCCTTAGGAAAGAGGAGGAATACACTCACTTCTAGCACGCGGGGCTGCGTGTATTCCTCAAATCTACACGCGACTACAGTTAATAGCACTTTAATATTCCAGAGCAAAAGTTCTGAAGCACCATTCTAAATTCAAATTACCTGCTCTGCATACTTTATACTTTCTGCTGTTTTCGCTTATGATCAAACCTCATGTAAAAAGAGAAGGTTTCATCGTGCAGACCAAACAATTACACAATTAGATACGTTGTAAGATCTTTTTCTTTTACTGCTATATGCTGACGGAAGTATTCAGTACAGCTTCATCGGTTACTACAAGACACATCCCAGTCTAGGTGAGATTATGGTCAATAGAGGGACAGACCCATTTCCCGCAGATGGAAACGATGCATCCCGATGGATATTTTGGATTAGCTAAAGTAGCTATTAGGTACTATCTTGGCCGAGGGGACCCGGTATAACGAAGGTGGCAGCATACGCGCGGCCTAAAGTTGCCCTTGCATTATCGTGAGGGCTGGAAGAGCTCTATGAGATACCATGAATGGAGGGAACCGACCCCCGCCCCGTTCCACCATGGGTGCGTGGTACGAGAGTATGATTGCTTGAAGCGGAATTGCAACCAAGTTGACTTAGAACTTAGAATATAGAGAAGATAGCTATTACTAGAAGGATACCGCCGCGAGGTGACATTTGTGCAGTCCCGTTTTGTAAGGTATGTGAGTTTCCGATGTGCAATATAGAAGGAGGGCATTACACCTGCACAAGAAATATGCAGATGTCTATGCGCGTTGCTAGTTAGCAAAACGGCCCGATAAACTGAAATTAAAAAAGTTTGAGCTAAACTTAGGAGTTAGGAAGTTTCTCGAATATGAAGCAAAACCTAGTCACGGGTTTTACTCATGCCCATACAAGCGAACCAAGTTCTTTTTATCAAACAACTTTTCTAATTAAAAACTGGGTTACGCCGTCATTTAGTGTAAAAAGTGAAATTAAATCGAATTACGTTAATTTGGAAGACGTAGGAATTTTTATACGTTCTTCATTAAATTTTCTTGGAGTTTTGGACAAAAAAAGATGAGTTTGTAATAGTGAGATGAGGATGTTTCTTTTCAGACTTCACATTCTTAGAGCGTTGTTAACCCTTGAATATCTCAGCAAGTTGATAAAAGTTATAATAGTTAGTGACATATTAATTTTGTATTAATATGTCGCGATAAAATTGCAATAACACTAGAACTATAGAAATATAGATGGTGGAAAAATACATTATATTTTTTTTATAAAAAGTGTTTGTAGTTATTTATGTACATGCGTTAGAAGTACTTAAACCCCTTTGGCGTAACAAATTTTTTTTTTTAATTATTATCTTTCGCTTTATTCTACTTTTATAGAAAAAACGACACTAACAATGGAAAAATGATATTAAATACATTGACAGTTTTATTATAACGCGGTAACTTAATTAGAAAACTAAAATGTAGACTATAGCTAACTTCAGGGTGTTGGTTTCTTAGCGACGGCGTGTGCGACGGATCGCAAAAATTTCAGCATCATTTTTCCCTAACGTACCAAAAGAAGTGTAACCTAAATAACAACAAGATTTTTATTATAGCAATGAATACAATACATAATAAAACATCCATGACCTGGCCGGTACGCGGACCCATGACGCGCTTACGTTACCGCTGCACCTGTCGAATGATGAGATTCATCCTAATAGTTGAAGGGCACTTTATGAGACAAAGGCCATGCCTAATGAAGCCTCGCATTTCCAAGCCTACGTGACCAATTTTGAAGGTAAACCTTAACCCCAGTTAAATTTCTTTCATGTCATCAAATACTTGCGTAGAATATTTATTAGATAGCATATGATCCGCGTATAACGTTTATGACAGCCGAATTAGTTTGTCCTTTTTGTAAATTGCCTCATGATGGAACATTACGAATACCTAATCGTATCTTTAACGATATTACACAGAATTAAGTATTCTGTTAGTAATGTTCAGTGATTGTGAGACCAGCTTTTGTGTCTCATCACTCAGCCCCGGGGTGGGTTGCCCACCAGGGTGGGTGTTTCCGATTTCCCTAATGGGTGAAATCTATCCAACGAAAACCTCACGAAAGCTCTCAACCACCTTAGGGGTCGACAATATGGACAATCGGACCCATTTGTAACATCTGCACTTCACGCCGTCCCCCACAATGCAGTACAAGCTACTCACAAACGGCATAGGCATAACAACTTTTAGAGCGTAGTAATTGGCGTACAAGGTGCCTCCCCGGCCGTGTTCCCCGGCTGCGCCAACGGCCTCTTGCCGATAGACACTATAGGTTACGAATATTGGGATAAACACATATAGTATCTATTTTGTCGTTAATTTTATAGGCGAATGTGACAGTAGAAATCAAACGCACAACTAGCGTCATTGACACATACAAATAAAAACTTATACATGGGATTCCGGAAAAATACATAAAAAATATTTTATTTATTACACGTCCCCCCATGACCATGGTTGCTGTAAAGCTTCTGAAACGTCGGGCTAGTTAAATAATTAAATAAACCGCGATAAAATCCGTAAAAGTAGTTTTATTGTAATGAGTAACATTCGCGTAAACTTAAGGCATCAATATTTTATTTTATATATAAAGTAAAGAATAGATACAATAATATCCGATAGATAGAAGGAAGTTATAAGGCAGAGAACTAAAGTTTCCGATATCACGCGAAGAGCAAGCTCACTGAAGGGGCAATGTGCTGGTCACACATTCAGTAGATCAGATGGCAGATTTGCCAGTATGGTTCTGGAGTAGAGGCCGCATTTAGGAAAACGAAGTGTTGGTCGACCGTTCACCAGGTTGAAAGACGATATCCATACAATAGCTGGTCCGGGATGGATGGGAGTAGCAAGAGTTCGGCCATCCTGGCGTTCATTGAAAGAGGCGTATGTCCAACAGTGGAATGATAAGGGCTGATAATGATGTAATGTGTATGTTTGTGTACAAGCATGTATGTTTGTATATATGTATTTTTGTGCATGTTTGTACATTGCCTATCTATTTACAGTATTAATTTAAATAAGTAATTTGCACACTAATACGAGTAAATATTACATTTGTCTTACGAATTCTCCTATAGCAGGAGTGCTGGAAGAAATTTCCCTTTGGACTAATTTTTATAAAATACTCATAAAGTCTACAACGTACGTTTATAATTTACATTCATTATTAAATAAAATAAATACAGATAAAAAATTTGCAGATGTCTATGGGCATCGGTACGGAAAACTCTGTGCACCCACAAAAATTATTTACATGGGTAATACAAATAATAAATATGTAAACAATAATAACGAGGATAACGGTGATGTTACAAAACTTTCTCTATAACACATTCTCATTTTTGTTATCGAAAAAGTTCATGATATATATCAAAGTTTAAATCAAGAGAAAACATCGGGAGAAAAATACTGGGGACCCGAGACGAAACTTCGCTGCTGCGAAAGGTTTACCGAGATTCTAGCACATTCCGTGTGTAGGGTTGCTACCTCGTAAATAAAGCGCTGGACATGTCGGACCAACCTTTTTATTCTGGCCTCTTGTTTTTCGTGATCACCTCTTATGAATATATAGATATTTATATTGTTATTTGCTGACTCAACAAGTGTGGTAGCCGGATTAGTATAGCATTGTCACGCTCTATTGCAGGGGAATTGGCCCGGCACGACCGGGGAGGCACCACTCGCTTACACGATACTGACGTAAGGGGACAGCTTTGCTGACGCGTTTCGAGCGGTTTGTGAGTAGCCGGTGGCCCAATGGAGGGAAGGAGGAAAGGATGATAATACATTTTCATAACTATTGCACGGATGTTTATGGGCGTGGGTAGTTATCATAAGGCTCCGACCGCTCGTTTGACCGCTTATGGTATTCAAAAAATATTCTTCCAGTAAAACGAATGAATGAACGGCCAATGACAATAAAATATCTTCCGTTCACCGTGAATATAATCATACTATAATAGTATCTCAGGTGGATCACACCACGTTGGCCTAGTCCTGTAGCAAGTGCCGTAATGGCATGAGTTGCAGGTACTAGACAACGGAAATGTATTTAATATTGTTATAAATTTAAGAAGTTTTATATATTTAACATTTTTATTATGGAAATACATATAAATACGTAGATAAACATCCATGACCTAGGCGGGATTTGAACCCGCGACCTCTGGCGTAACACGCAGACTCACCGCTACGTTACCGACTGAGCCAGCCGGTCGTCATATTGATTCTAAATTTATTTATTTCAATCACTTTTAACTTTGACTTAAAACCTTCTAGGTAACCTGGATAAAATGAGAACGACGTGTTCCATCGATAATCATTGATAATGCCTCAGACATATCATCAATCAATCAATTTATATATAATTAAATATATATATAACTAAATTCACCAAATTAATATACACAAATTGATTGGTCTCACTAGACCACTTTGCAGTTTGGTTCACGGCTTCGACAAATAAAGACAGACTACTTTTCCATCGATTAGCGTATTCAATTTGCAATTGAATCGATATAGTTTTTTTTTTCGCTCTATTCAGAGGGAAGTGTCCAGTTACTATCAACACATACAGTCATCTGTTACTATCAGACACGTTGGGCGACGGGCTAGGTAAGAGTGTGGTCGATAGGGGGACAGACCCCACTCCTTTTCCGCAGACGGGACGGTTGCATCCCGATGGTACTTTAAGATTTGCTTAAGTAACTATTATTATCTTGGACCAGAGAACCAGGCCCCCTACCCCCTAACGAGGGGATAGGTCATATGCGGCAGCTAAAATTGGCCTTGCTTTAGCGTGGGAGCTGGAAGAGGTGGTTGATATATCATGATTGGGGGAACCGCCCCCTCTTCCACCATGGGCGGGTGGTACATAATAAAGACATCGATCAATCTATTGGGAAGAGGTAGTGCCATGCTGCATAGGAAGAGTGCCATGCATGGTGCATGACGCTACATCCTCCACCTCCTTTTTGACGGCATAAAATGAGTCTTTATTGAATAAAGACTTATTTTCAGCCGCCAAAAAAGTTCAGTCAATTTTTACCACCAATGAAATGTCACACCCCCTACAAGATGCAAGAGTATATAAATCATTTTCATCAGACCTTGAATTCAAACCAGGTCCATGGCAACGCATATCAAACGAGTCCAAATACATTTTATTTCAGAGCTCCCATCGCTATATACAACGCCTACGTGATAGATCAGCCTGATGCTTCCATAATGTTGCAAACATTACATGAATAAACCGAATTTCAAGCTCAATCGGACGCTGGAAAGTGGTTCAAATTTAGCTTGTTTTCCATCAGTCCTATCGCATACCAAAGAATAAAGGTAAAGTAATAGAAATTAAAAAGCCTGTGAAATAATTTTACGTATCCATTGTGTAACTGTCCTTTTAAATTGGTAAACTTATTTTTTAAGTTATATTTTCTTTGGCGCGTTACCGAAAAACGATGAGGATAATTTTTTGCGATGCGCACGCATTCCGTTACGAAAAACCGACAACGTGAAGTTAGCTGTAAGCAAACAACGTCAACATTTTAGTTTTTCAAAAAATTACCATGATAAAACATTCAACGTACCAGACGAAAGTAAACGAAGAAATAAAAAGTACCTTCACGCCTGTAATTCCTGAAGAGGTAGGCAGAGGTGTGCCAGTACATCCACAACTCGTAAGTCCAGTGGATATAATAGCACACTGACGATTACAGGGCTTATTATTGATTAATTATAAAGTATGTAAAATATTTTTACGTATCCATTGTCTGACTGTTTTTTTTAAATTGATAAACCATAAAAAGCCGAAAACAGCTATATAATAAAACTCCAATGTATTAAATAACTTTTCTCTACCGGTAGTGTCGTTTTCTCTACAAACGTAAGGCGAAATATAAAAGATTAAAAATATTTTTATCTTGTCTCGCCAAAGAAATAGAACTCATAACGCGTGTACATAGGTTACACACACACACACGCATACATTTTTTTAAGAGATCGGAATGCAACCTACTGTATAAACATCGCGAGTGTTTGCAAATAATTCAGATAAGAAATTGATAGGTGTAGAATTATCGATAAATCGGAATTTTTGCCGACATCTGATAAGTATTTCCTTGAAGGCCGAATAAATTACGGTATTTGTCCGACTTTATTATCTGTAAACAGCCGCTGGTGTTGCCTGCCTATCTGTCTCATAACATGAAAGTAGTTTCTACATATTATTTTATTTCACAGTAGTGATGCCTTTCAGGTGCTTTCTATGAATGAATGAATCTGCTGTTAAAAGTTGGCCTCCGCCAGGAGCTATAAACTTTATATCACCACTACCAAAATCTATCAGGGAGTTTTATGTTTACTAATAGACAGTAAATTTTTCAGAACAGCAATGGCAAACCAATTTTAATAGTAGAGCCATGTTATCGTAGTCTTACTGGGCCAACACTACCGGGGAAGAACATCTTGCTGACATGATACCGCTATTCTGTCGCGTTTCCTGAGTTTCCCGTGGCCCGTCTTAGGATAGAAATGGCATCACGTGTATATAACAATTATGTGAATGTTTATGGGCTCCGATAGTCCTCAAAAAGTTCCGACTATTCGTTTGTCCCCATAAATTATGAACGGTGCGTTTTATTAACTTTACTATAGTACGGGGCCGCAAACGATTTCAATGTCATTATTTCCTATAGTCATTAAATAACTGCATTAAGCATTTGATTAAACGGAATCTATTCTGTCTAAATAATAGCAGTCCATTTGTCGCTGCGGAAAGATAAGGGAGAAAAGTATTTTTCTGAATCATTTTCAGTTCAACAGCGTTCTTTATATCGTAGATAAATTTGAAAACGTAATATTTCCGTGGAAAAGATTCAGGTGAATCGCCCGATAAATAACAGAGTAATATTGATCGATTGTGAACAGGGATGCGACTTGTGATCACTCGAAAATCGATAATTGGAATATTTATATACGACACAATGAAACTGCTTTTACGGATTTTAGCGCGGCTTAATTTTTTTTTAACTAGCCAGACGTTTCATGTTCAGAACATTCGCGTAAACTTAAGACATCATGATACATACCTCTATGCGAATTACTATACCTAATCAATAATGATTTTCCTCGATAAAAAAAATTCAAATCGGACACAATAAACAAAATAATAATATAATCTACTATTATTTTTTTATGTGTTGCAAAAATGATAACCGACAAGTAATTAAGCATATATAACATAATTCTGTTATAAAACATTATTCATAAGAATATAGTCTGATATCTTCTTGATGCAAACACAGCTTGCAATAAACCTAACAATGCAATTAATATGCCAAAGAGCCGGTAGGCGCTAGTTATTATGAATTTAGCAGAGTAATCCGTAAAATACAGTAAAGCAAGATAACATAACAATAATAATTTAATAAACTTGTTGAAGTTTCCTTTAACCGAACCCTGAATTAGGCCTGAGAGCCATAAAATATACATAAGTCATGGCGAATTTTATCAGCAGCATTTAATTTGCGATGTAAGGGTGAATATTTTCCCAGGTTTATTCTGAAGTGCGGTAACTTAAAAGTATTTCTATTGTGAACTCGAAATTTTAAAAAGGTAACAGTTGCAGACGATTAGGAGATTCAATACGCCCGTGAAACATATCTAAGTCATGGCGAATTTTATTAGCAGCGTTTAATTTGCAATATAAGGGTTAATGTTTGTTCAGAAGTACGGTAACTTAAAAGTCTTTCTATTTTGAACTTGAAATTAAAAAATGTAACACTTGCAGATGATTATGAAATTCAATATGCCCGTGAAGTACGTTTGCACATTTACGTCTGGAGTGTCACGATGATATGTAATAACATTTGAGATGATCCAAAGAAGATATAAAAGTACGACATTTATTGTCGTTACAGGCTAGATAATATAAAAATCACTTTTGGACCCTTTCGATTCTATTTATGAATACCTGATAACTGGGACTCCACACTAAACTACAATACTCCAATATACCTCTTATTAGTGAATTGTATATGATTAAAATTAAATAAGGGTTCTCAAATGATTTCATTTGTCGATTTATAAATCCAGAAAATTTGGATGTTGTCGCGATGATATGATTTATATGATCACGGAAAGATAAGATTTTGATAGTAAAAAACTCCAGGAACAATGGAGACTTCAGAAGGTATTACCAATTCTATAAGTAGCCTTGTGAGTTCTTTTCTTCCGCGTAAATGAGACGATAACACTTATCAGTATTTAACGTCATTCCGTTTGAATAACACCAATTTGCAATATTATTAATAGCATCATGTAACAATATAATATTGATGTCTCCAAGAATGGTTCCATAAATTTTTAAGTTATTTGCATACGCTTTGTATTTACTGTGTACAATAACATCACACAGGTCATTTATAAAAATAGTAGAGAAAAGTGGGCCCAAATGGGAACCCTTTGCTACGCCTGACGGAACCTCAAATTCATAAAATACATTCCCGTTCACAATATCTAACTGTGATCTCTCTTTTAAGTAAGATTCAGACCAGCGCAGCAGTGAGCCATGGATACCCGTACCTACAAGCTTACATAATAGTAAGTCATGACTGACCAAATCGAACGCTTCAAAAATTTGCGTGTAAATGGTATGGATCTCTCCATTTGATTCCAGACCGAGAGGCAGACAGACAAGTCTGATATATATTCAAATAAATTCGATGCAGTAGATTTCTTATATATAGAGTGTTTTTTATATATAATAATGGGGAAAACGAGCAATCGGAGCCTTTTTCTGACAACCTACGCCCATGGGCATACGCATGACTGTTACACAGATGCATTTCCCCCCTATAATCCTCCCCCAATGGGTCACCGGTTACTCACAAGCAGCACGAAACGCGAACGGCGCTGTCACATTACGCCGGTACCAAGTGAGCGGGGATACTTCCCCGGTCGTGCCAGCCCAATTCCTGCACAATACATGACACTACTTCTACCTAAGAATCTTTTTAGTATCTCCCCTGCAGACATTTGACCCGCTATTATTATATGAATAGAATATACGCTTCACTGATAAATTTAAAGTTTAGCCAGCCCTAGGGTACAGTTCAAGGCTTGAATAAATAGAATACATTATTCTATTGCAACGCGCCGGGGTGTTTAGATGTAACGGATAATTGAGCGTCCTGCAGTCTGTTGAGGGCCATTCGTTATGTTCAAGTGAACGTGACTGGCATTCGACACCAGTTTTGTGTATATAATTTATAAATACATATCCCTAGTAATGACAAATAGTCCGACATTAAAATAAATTTTGTCTGCCTATATATTGTGTTTTCCCGGCTAAACCACCTTAAGGATATTAATGAAATTCGGTATGCATAAAGATAAAAAAACGAGTTCATAATTAATAAGTAGGTAATTTTCAAAAATCAAAGAAGAGACTATAATGGGTATAACAGCAACTATGGAAATCATGTTGCATGACTTAACCAGCCAGTAATACACATAGTACTAGCAGCACCCCGCGGTTTCAGCCGCGTAACATGATAAATTATTATAAACTTCGCCTCCCTATTGCACCACCTATGGGTGGAATTTCTAAAAGCCCTTTCCTAGGGCCCATGAAACAGAGGTCCCGTACCAGACATCAAGTTTATAGGTACAGTTGTTTCGGCTTTGCGTTCTCTATCAGCCAGTCAATCAATCACTCAGCAACGGAGGAGAGACTTATAAAAAAGCTCGTGTCACAAAGCTTCTTGCAGACTAAACTAGGAAACTACTTTTAAAAGTTTCGCGTAGGCGTCATAATAAGTGCAACATGAAGTGCTTCAGTTGAAAATGACGGCAGTAACGTATTGCGGCGGCAACAGCAAGGCCTGGCCCAATCAGTTAGTCCAAATGTATAAAATAGTATGTTCTGTCTCACTGCATGGTGCGTTAAAACTACTGGATAGTGTTGCAATTAATCGCGTAGGTAGGAAGAGGTAGTGCCATGCTGCATAGACGGAGGTAGTGCCACGCATGGTGCATGACACTACCTCCTTCTATGCAACGGAATTGGGCCGGCACGTCCGGGAAGCCACCTCCCGTTCAAATAGTACCGCCGTAAAGTGACATCATCAGTGTTGCGTTTCGTGAGTAGCCGGTGGTCTAATGTGGGGGGAAGGAGGGCAACGCATAGGCATATTAATTATGTGGCTGTTCATGGACGTCGGTAGTCATAAAAAGGCTCCGATATCTCGTTTGGCCTCCTATTCTATAAAAAAAAATCCGATAACTTATGGGCAACGGAATAGAGGTATAGCGCCAATTGCGTATTTGAGGCATATCATATTCTACACAATGTAGCGGAACCCATTATTGGCATGATAGCCGGAAAAATGATAGTTATGTCGATTTCTACCTGCAATTTATGTGTTTCCGGTGGCCCATCCTAGAAGGCGGGAAAGCAACGCGCCTGCATAACAATTATGTGAATGTCTTCGACACTCACTAAAAGGCTTTGATTGCTCTTTTGTCTCATTATACCATACACTATACTTTATAGAGCGTGACGTCGATAGTCGTAATATTCAAAAGAGTTGTATTCGCGTGTTACGGACTTAACTCAAGCATTTTAGGCTTCAAAATGTATGCATGCGAGACACGTAGCATTCTGAGACCTTGAAATGGAGACGCATGCGACTGCGAGAATCTGCGAAATATTGCGTCAAACCGTATGACATCAGGATTATAAAATATTGTACGAGTTCGGACGTCACTGGAGGATAATCTGTGGCAGTATAACTCTGCCTACGTTTATTTATCTGGTCTTATCCAGGGGTATTTAAAGAAGCAGAGATTGTCAGAACTATAATGATATCACCTCCTCGAAAAGGGTCGTCCTTTTTTTTTTGTTGACACGGGGAAACGCATTAACGGGCCTTCACCAGCCCTGGGTGGGGTCCAGTGGTGTGTGGGACTCGCGGCACATGATAGTGCCGGATACCCACAAAAACCACCGCAACTGCCCTCAGTGCCGCCCTTGGTGAGGTGCCCCGGAACAACAATCATCAGGGCACCTCGACGGCTAGTCAGCCCCCTTAGACACCAGCTCCAACTCAACAGATGGGGTTGCCCAGCACTACAAGACAACCCCATCGACTTTGGGACAGTGCAATGGGGTGAGGTTTGTATCCTCGCACCTTGTTCGCAAAAGCGCCATTTCCTGTTGCTTTTAGGTCCCCTCTTCTTATAAGAGGGGTGCAAAGATACCCCTCGATTCAATGGGCTTCGCCTGGGTTCATCCCTGGCCACTAAACCCCACCACCACGACAAGGCTTGAACCATGGTGGGGAGAAGTGTCGTCCTACATCACACCTCGTTAGCCTTGCCCTGCCATAAGTACCGTTTGGACTTGCGTTACAATTACTAGATAACGGATATAACATTTTTTTTTTTTACTTTTAAGAATTTATGAGGTCAATGGGAACCTATAAAGATTTTATTCGATAGGATGGACCGACAGACAAACACCTTACAAAATGATTCTTTAATGATTCTGCTTCTGTACATTTTCTTTAAATACGGGCCTGGACAGCCACTCTTTCCCACCGCTGCAACTCATGTATCGCCGGGATCGATAGCTGTACACATTTATAATGTTTTCTTTACACACAAAACCCTGTAAAATATTTTGGGACTTACCTCGCAAAGAAAGCTGAAAGTATCAAACTGCCTAAGAATAATTAGTTTGACCGTGATAAGGGAAACAATTTACGTGAAGTACGCTCCGCCCGCGTAAGAATAAATAAGTAATAAAGTGTAATAAGACGGTGCAGGGGTGGCACTTTACGGAATTGCCCAGCCTTCCCTCCAGCTGATAAGATTTAGATGTTACGCACTAACATCTATTGTTACCGAATATTGTGAATGTCTGGCTGGAAAGTCATCAGTCATTCACATCGAAGAGGGAGAGAAAATGAAACAACGGCCCTAAGTATTCTTGGTATGCCTGGTTCTTGCTTTTATTATATAAGGAACTGTCGTTTTGGGGGTGAAAACTGCAGCCGGCTTCATCAGACACCTACTGAAGCATATATACGTTTACACAATAGTCTTTTTATTATTACATCACTTTCATTATTTCAGAACTTTGTACACACGAAACTCTATACATGTTATTCAGATGTGTCCCCTACTTCGCTTCTCCCGCTCTAACAGGCCACTGGCATTTAGCAAAAGTCTTGCGTGAGTGAGAAGTATCCTTTGGTAAACAATTGTTGAAGTTATGCTTCGTTTGGTGCGTTTGGATGAATGGATGGGGATTATATATACAACAGACCGAACATCGTGTATCGTATGTGCCTACACACAGAACATATATCAAATATACAGCAGTCTAGTGACAAAACATGATTATTGATTTTTAAAAAATACCCATTACTGAAAGAACCATTTGCGCAGGACATAGTATAGTGCACAAGGGTGTGTGCAGGCACAAGTAACATTCTTTTGTTTGGTTCGACGCGAGATTCGAACCGGGAACCCGGGACCGTACATGTGCGGCTGAGCATACCTAACTTTAGACCACGAGGCAGTACACAAATATAGAATATTAGAAGAATATGCGCATGCAAAATTTAGTAGACGCGAACAGCCCGAAAATTGAATAAAATTGTGTTAACAGTAGACGGTCATTTTGTTCAATTCAAAAACCGACAAAATAGTCATTCACAAATTCGTCAATAACGCCTCCATACCCGACTGAAACAACTTCACGAAAATAATTCAAAGTGGCAGATAGAAGCTATTATACTCATTAATAAAAATTAAATTAGAACATAAACAATATGGAAAAGCATTTAATAAGTCATTAACCGAACATTAACAGACAAAAATGACGAAACAACCGTAACTTTCATTAAAAGCTCCCCACAGCCATTAAGTTATCAAAGCTTTCACACAATTCATTATAATCTCGGAACTTTTAAGTGGCAGGCGACTTCGAAGCTGACGTGTGTCCGGGATTACCTCTCCGACACTCAGCTATGTAAATATTATAATGTTTATTTCTATAACGAAGCGACGAAATTATGCCATCAATTCTGTGGGGGCGTTGAACTCTCTTTTCCCATGATATTTGTTGTGTTGGTGTTTTAAGTGGGGGCAAAGGAGCAGCTTATTATCAGCCACTAACGCCCATTGGCACTAGAAATATGCTATGAAGATGTACTTTTTGAGACCCACCTTACCTAAATCCCTTCAATGGGCCATCGGAAATCAGATACATTAACGTATCTTTAACAGATATACCTTTTTTAGTAATAGGCAGTGCCATGCTGTATTGCAGCGGCACTGGGCCGGCACGACCCGGGATGTACCTCTCGCTCACATGACATAAAGTGACAGCTTGGCTATCGTTTTTCATGCAGTTTCTGAGTAGGCGGTGGCCCCTTGGAGGGGAGGAGGAACGGAGGACAGGGATTTTGCGTAACTATTATGCGTGTCCGTATATTACCGGGCGTCGGCAGATATCAATAGACTTTAACTGTTCGTTTGTCCGCTGTTCGTTATTTGTTTGTTATTGAGAAAACACTGGTCTCTGTGATCGCAAACAATGGGACATGTGCAGTCGACATGAGACGGCAAATTAGCCATAAGTGCCATGGTGCCATGTTACAATTACAAAAAACCAGTTCGTACAGGAACATCCAATCTGGCTGAGCTCTAACTTACAATAAGGCTAACCACCAATTGCGTGCGACAAGATGTTTCAAGTACTTTGGACACGTGGCGAGGAAAAATGGTAGTAATCTAGACAAACTGCTAGTGACTTCTGCATTTTAAAAAGGAAAAATATATGGAAGCTCAATACGCTGACAGATCTGAAGCTGACGCTGAAGGTGGGACAATATGGCGAGAAACAATCCAGAGGAAACTTACAACCCTCAGCTATGAGGTTAGACAACCACGATGACACTTTAATGAGAAAATAGGGGAGCAAACACTATAAAGAAAACGGTAAATATGTTGTATTACTATGAAGAAGTTAGTTGGTATCGTTTTTTATTACTAATTATGCTGAAATGACAAGGGGCTGGTCACACATTCAGAAGAACAGATAGCAGATGGGCCAATAAGGTTCCGAAGTGGAGATGGATTGTTCAACCGTTCACACGGTGGGCAGACGGTGTCCCTGCAATAGCCGGCCCGGGATGGATGCGAGTAGCAGGAGATCGGTCAACTTGGCGCTCACTGAAAGAGGCCTCTGTCCAGCACTGGACCGATAAGGGCTGATAATGATGATGATGATGTAGTCATACGTAATACACATTCAGTTAATGCCATTGTACCTACTGCCATCCAGATAGTTAAAGTCAATTGGGAAAATAGGACATTGAAAATGTATTTGCATTCGCTGATCTAATAATAAATAATATCGCATCTAAAACAGTTGACAGTCATGTGGAAGTGTTCCCAGGGAGCCGAGGCGCTTATCTGCAACATGACGAGATATCTGCGCCCGCGCCGCCCGCTGACAGCCCTGGATAAACACCCACACGCCTACCCTCGATATACCGTACTCTAGATATAAATCAAATTAATACGACTTATGTTTGTTGGAGTTTTCACAGAAACGATTGACTCTGGATGGGTGGAGCAAAATATTGTGAAGCACAAAGTACGGTTTACGGCGCTTTGGTCTTTTGCCCACTTTTTGTTTCAGAATCATACAAGTTCTTACAAAACTCTAGCCGCATGTCGAAACACACGAACTTTTAAAAAGATTTAAAACTTATAATAAAACTAAAAACCAGTTGACACTTCATTATGTCAACCCAAAGTGTTAAAATTAAAAAAAAACTGAAGGCTGTTAGTGCCACTAAGTGATTAACGAAGAAAAATGTAAATAATGCCTCGTTATTTTTTTTTTTCATGAAATAAACTTGACTTTTAATATTTTCTTTGCCAATTAACCTTGTAAAGCGTACCTTGATGTTTTATCCAGAGCAAACTGGTTGCCCGCTAATTCCTCAGACGCTATTAACCTAAAAGTAACTTTTAAGTGCAAAATTAAACATTGCTTTTTACACGTTTCATTTATCAGATTTATATAACCGACATAAAAAAATGAAACAAAGTTCCTTTCTTTTAAATTCAACATCTGCATAAAAGTATACTATCTGTGTTTTTTTTTAATTCTCTTTTTATTTAGGGACCTTCGTCACAAGAGGTGATCACGACGGTCCCATCGTAACCTGAACTTAGTATTACATCACCATCACAATAATCTCATCTTAACCTATAGCTAAACAGCACCGTCAATACTATCTATCTTCATCCTCCAAATTTTTGTTTCCCAAAAAAAAAATTCAAACGAAGCGCAATCCGAATCTATGGTTATACATCTATAACATAATTACAATATAAAAAAAACATCGCTCACCTAATTGAAGACACCATTCCAAACGGGACGACAGTAACTCGTTCACAACCCGCCCACATGTCGCGTGTCAGCTGGGCGCCTGATGCTAGCACTGATGTATGAGTCCCTTGTTATATTTATCGGGTAATTTTACTGATCTCAATACTATACAGGGTCACATTTCAAGCACTAACAAACCTCGAGGAGATAACAGGAACACTCAAAGAAATGTTAATTTAGTGATTCTCTTAAAAAGTTACATACTGTAGTCTGTATAGTAACAGTAATATATGTATAGATACAGATCAAGAATGTTCGTCTGTGAGCTTGCAGCGGTTTTGGAGAGCAGGAGGATACTATGTACAAAGTATACGGATGTCTGTGTATGTCGGCTCTCAGTAACAAGTCTTCAAAAGGCCTCGTTTGCTCCCTTTGAAAATTTTTAAATATGAGTTTCGATTCCTTCGTACAACTTTAATTGTCACGGGAAATGAAAAATATTGCCTAACAAATTACAATAGTATGCAATATTTTTATAATATTTTCAGACACCTAGCCTACTACAGGGATTGCCAACCGCTTCTCTGCCACTATGGAACAGACGGGCTACCAAATAATCAGCTCACTGTAGCCTCTTAGATCTTGTTTACCCTGGGCTTGAATTGAGGGTGAGGGTATTCTTAGGTCGCCCTCACACACTAATTACATTGCATTAATATGCGCATTAATTACTTTGCACTTATTGTATCAAAATCTTGCCCAATTCTTGGTGTTTCTATATGTGTTTCTATATTTTCAGTAGGGCTTACTGTTGTAACTACTAAGCAAGTAAGTGGCGTCGCGAAGTGAAAAAGGTTGCGAGCCCCTGACCTAGTTCCAAGTGAGCACAGCGCACGACTACAAGAGCAAGTCTCTTAATTAAGAATGTTCGTTGATTTCATCTAACACAAGCATGCATAGGTAATAAGTAAGGAAACTTTCCCAACATTACTTTGGTAAACAATTGTTGAAGTTATACTTCGTTTGGTGCGTTTGGATGAATGGATGGGGGATTATATATACAACAGACCGAACATCGTGTATCTTATGTGCCTACACACAGAACATATATCAAATATACAGCAGTCTAGTGACAAAACATGATTATTGATTTTTAAAAATCATTCATTTCAAAGCCTTCATGTTGACCGTGACCGATAGGTCTAAGTGTTGTCCAAACAATGAATAGCCTAAAAATTTTACGCTTTTACAATTGATGATGATTGTCATCATAATTAGTTTACGTAATCTTTATTAGATTTCGTTGTAAGGTTAGGTGACATATTTTTTTTACAGCCTATACCTTTACGGATTATATCGCGGTTTATTTAATTATTTAGCCAACGCGACGTTTCAGAAGCTTTACAGTAACCATTGTCACGGGTGGTTAAATAAAACGTGATGAAATATGCAGTTGTTTGATTTTAACAGATTTACGCGAATGTTTCGCGTAAACTCCAGACATCGACATATTTTTTATTTAACTAAACATACCTCCTTCACCGCCTTAAGTCAAAAATATCAAATTGTTTTTCCAATGCAATGGGATGGAAATAAGACATGGCCGGGGAAAGGCGCAAGACCGACGGCTTGACTTATTCTCCGAGACACGAGGGCCTGGTGCCACCAACTTTCCAACTCAAGACTGTTATTAATAATTTAAAAAATACGACTAACACTTTCACGCCTCTCGGTCTAAGGTGGAACATGCCAACCACTAGACCACGAGGTGGTCAAACATGCCAACCACTAGACCACGAGGTGGTCAAACATGCCAACCACTAGACCACGAGGTGGTCAAACAAGTGCGAAAATTTGTGGCTATGGATGTTTCTTACTCTGTTACGCAGAATGGTACCTATATAAGAAGGTTTTACCTAACTACCCACCTAAGTAACAATCAAGTCATTAGGATGAAATTCAGAATTTCATTTCAATCCGGAATAACGTAGATACTTTTTATCATGAAAATGAATGGTTACTTTTGGATTGATATTAAGCGAGTGAAACCGCGTGAAAGCCCCAGTATTGCATAATAATCAATTACGTTAACTCATTGTATCGATATTGACTCAATATAAATTCGCACCATCCGTGTTTATTCTTCTATAACTATTGTATGACCTTAGTGTTTGTTAATAGTTTCAATATTTGACAATAATTCACATAATTCGTCTTGCAAACCGCACGAAACATGATAACGTAGCTTTACATTCATCACTCGCATTACCTCAGTCATACGTGCGGACCTTCTTCTCGTCAAGTCAAATGTGCAACAATAAAGAGAGCCCGGTCTCCCCTATGCTAGATAATTTTCAAAAACTAGTATGAGACGCAATTTTTTACTATTTTTATTGGATGCAAAACTAAGTGCCTTCTTTTCCACAGAGACCGACTGATCTCGCGTCTAATAATTGCCCGTCAGAAACTCCGACATAGATATTGAGCGTCTGCTTACACAAAAAAATCTCTCCTCTAAGACAATCGTAGAAATGATGCGAGGCAGGACAAGACGCCACGACGCAGCAACTGAAGCTGACCTACAAATTTTTTAAGAAGATGGCGGAAAACAGAAAAGCTGAGACAGCTGCTCAGCCGCCTCAGTCTCAGTCTTAAAGAAGACAATGACACGCAACACATCAGCCGAATTGGGGTGGACGACTAGTGAGGTACCTCTCGTTCACATGACACCGCCTTAAAGTGATGGCTATAACATTAAGTAAGTAGCAGTCTGGGACCTATAGGGGGATGAGATGAAGGAATCCAACGTATCTCCATCAGATGTCACTTGTCATTGAATGATTACGACTTCTCGTTTGTCCCTTCACTAATGCAAATTTATATTAAAACAATATATTAAGTAATTAGTTTGTTTCTATTTTTCTTCTTTCCCTTTCAAAACAGTAAGTAAGTATGTGAGGTATATCATTTATTTGTATTGTATTTTTATAGAAAAAATAACTCTTTTTATCCTAATCCTAATTGTTCATTGTTAGCCCAGTCTCCACCGTACCAAGTCACTCCCCAGTCCCGTTATGTTTATGCTTTAGATTACTTTAGACTGAACGCCATTAGTGTTCCAACGCCCTGACTATTTGCAGTATTTTAACGAAATATGGCAAGTATCATGTAAGATCTATCTCTGCATTAATTTAATAGTCTCTGACTGTGAGGTCGCCAGTTCTAAACCCGTTGCGAGCAGGTTTGCAAATACCAAGGGTTGTTACTTTTGTCCCTTTAAAGTTTAAAACAATAGATACGTTTTTATTCGATTACGAACAAGAAATGGGTGTAACTTTAGAACCTATTTTTTTGTTCGTAACTTCTAAGACGTGTTTGTGTTCTCTGGAGTGGAAGGAATTAGTTTAATGTTAATAACGTGAACATAAAATTTGGCAAAAATAAAAAAGAACTCCACGGCCTGAATAACATATATTCCTTTGTCATATTCTTCCCATGATAATATTATTATGGTATTTTTTTAGATTTTTGTCGAGCAAAATATATGCCAAGGGATTTTTTTCTGGATTATAAATATGCTGTGGAATAACATTCCAGATTTTAATCTCACCATTTCATATTGTTACCAAAACTTTTCTGCAGGAATAAAAAACATACATTCCTTTCAAATTTTAAATGTTACTACAATGGTAATGTACTCGTATTTCATAATTACTTTTTAAACTCCTTTTGTACAGTCGAGTAGAGATAACTTTTGTTTGTCGGCTAAAAATCGAACCGAATGTAACAGCTTCTGACATCGTTTTTCACACTCCCTGGCGATAGTGGCGGATAATTAATCATTTCTTTAAACAAAAGAATATTGTGGTGGTCTCCTTTTTATCTTATCTTATCTCATCTGCATGTATTTACTTAGTCTTGGTTCTGGAGCTGGGTTTTATTTGAATGTAAATCGTGTCCAATTACGGAAATAATTGTGTATTGTTATGTCTGCACTGCGATGTCGCTACAACTATTTTCAGTTTACAATTGCACTAGCCGCAACACGCGGTTTCACCCGTGTACTCCACCCCCAAAAATGCACCCTTTGGGATGGAGTTTCGTAAAATGAGTTCTAAGCGGATGTTTCCACCAAATTTCCAGGTTGTAGGAAATATACTTTCGTGATTAGCCAGTGAGTGGTATATCGTTTTTTTTAACCCTTATTTAAATCATAAGATTAAGTCAGCCTTACATCAACTGAAAAAAAAATGATAAACTTAACTACATATCCCTTATATATAGCGAATGGATCACAAAACTTAACAATCTGTCACTATATTCCAATTTAAAATTGGAACTAACAATATTATGAAAAAAAAATTCAGCCTTATTACATTTATTGTCCTTTATAAATTTATATATCTCTTATATATTTAGAGATTTACAGCATGGAACTGAAAAATTTAAAAATCCTATTACAACACTCCTTCCTTGGACTTAACCGGGGACTCCACGATCTGTGGCTAAGAGCGCCTGTCACTAGATAGGCGAACAGCACACACACGAATGTGTGTCATCTCTCTGCACGCGGTCCTCCTCCCACGCCACGTAACTGTTCACCAGCGGCAGGCTCGGGCACAGGCATAACGCGCATACCAGCGCTCATCTATAATAATAATATAACGCCAAAGTGGTTATTTGTTCGAACGCATTAGTCTCAGGAACCACCGGCCCGAATCAACAAAACTACTTTTGTGTTGAATAGCCCATCTATATCGGAGCTACTCGGGCGAAACCGCAGGATGCGGCTAATTATAAATAAATCTATAAATGGCATGGTGCTTCGTCGTTAACGACCTTACCAAAAGCTCCAACTCAACTACTTTAATTACTTACAAATCTATTATAAGTGAGGCTAGTTAGATCGAGGAACTTCAGTAGTCCAGGTTCGTACCCTGCCTTGTATCGATCAGTTTTTATATCTTAAATAGATTTTCTGTGTACTCTTATGCCGACGAAAGACATCGTGAGGAAACCCGGCTTCGTGTATTCAAATTCGTACTAATCTAGCCTTGGGTCTGGCTTCCCTTCTGGGTTGTAGAGGTCAGATGCCACTCGTTCTGTCTAAAAACTGGCACCCTCATCAAACCCCCTAAGATTAGGGAGCCGATCATCTGTTATAGAAAAATAAAAAGTCCAGAACGAGAAAGAAGCAGATCTAAGAGTCCAGTAAGAGGTAACTCGATCGAAAACCACAATATACTTTATGTTTCAAAGAAAGAGGATGGCGACATTGTAGATAAAAATATATATTCCCAATTAAGATAACCCCACAGTTAGTTGCTTCGGACATAGTTTCACACCTGTTTGTAAATCGTTATTTCTTAGGGAATTCTCCTATACATCTGACATATTTATCAGAAGATCAAAAGATCGATCTTGGGTCGGAAGCTGAGGTATACTTGAGATGAAATATGTAAGTCATTGAAAACATTGCGCAGAGTAGGAACACCAGTCTACGGTTCCACGATAACGAATATAAATATGGTAAGATATAGAGATGTAGAGAATATGTACAATATAAATGAGATGACACCAGGTTCTCTATCAAGCTTGTACAACTTTTTGGGGTGCACCAGAAACGGAACCCCATTTACAATAAAACCACCTTTACCAATTTTATCGCGATTTATCTAATTATTTAACTAGCCCAACGTTTCAGAAGCTTTGCAGCAACCATGGCCACGGGTGGGCTGGTTGCTGTAAAGATTCAGAAATCTTGAGCTAGTTAAATAATTAAATAAACCGCGATGAATCCTTAAAAGTATTTTTATTGTAATGAGTAACATTCGCGTAAACTTAAGACATCAATATGTCATAATTTCTTGTCCGTCTATAAAGATAATCTATAGGTTACTTCTCGTTCACCTAGGATGGTAGTTTCAGCGTGTGACTTTTGTCTTTTTTTATAGCATAGGGGGATGTAAAATAAATCAGAGCTAACATAACTACCAACGCCCACTAACATCCATATGTTTTGCTGATTGCCTCCAAAATAAATATTCATAAATGAGCTCACTGTTAAACACTACTCACAAGCCGCACGAAACTCAACATTATGACCATCATTTAGAGATGGTCTTATGTACCAGAGGCTCGCCCTGCTCGTGCCGACATAATTCGGTTGCATATGTTATATGCGTAGCATGAAATCAAAATAGATCAGTAATAAATTGAAAGTGTTATGTCACGATTTCTGAGCCAATCTACAAACGATTGTACCGATTTTATTTAAACAATGGTGGGGCGGGGGCATAGGGGGCAACGCAACGGCATAGTAATTTTGTGGATGTTCATGCGCGTCGATAGTCATAAAAAGGCTCCGATTTCTCGTTTTTTATTTTAAAAAGAAACTATAACACCCAGCTACTTAAGTACAAGCATTATATTTGATATAACTTACAAAAAAGCCCATAAAGGGTTGACTAGCCGTCGAGGTGCCCTGATGATTTTATGACGCGCCAACAAAAAAAAGTATTATAAAGTATAAGTATATTCTCAGAGTTAGCGTCATTGTTGCATTGTAGCTGAAAGAGGCCTACATAGCCGGGAGGTACGCCTCTCGTAAGTCAAACTGCCTACGGTGCCGAGTGATGGAGACGTTTCGACATGACGGACAGAAACGTATCTGCATAGTAAATAAATATGGGGGCATAGGAGGGAATACAAGAACATGGAGCCTCTTAATGACCGCCAATGCCTATGCACATCTGCATATTTGTTACTCAGACGTAATGCCTTCTTTCCTCCCCTTCTGAGGGGCCCCGTAATTTCACAAACTGCACAACGCAATAGCATAATTGTAATTTTATAGCTGATATTATATCAGTTGTGCCCAATTTGGCAGCAACGCAGCAAAGACCTCTTACAACACTTGACAATTTAATAGTTGCTCAAATGGCCGCCGGGTGTTAAATGTATAGTGCATTGAAATGCAAAGCATAACTCAATCCGTGATACTAGCAGATTGCATAATTAATTGATATCATTCAAAGTGCCATCGGAATATACAATGAGAGCCATTTGTCAAACAATAATCTCTCATCATCCGTTCAACTTCGACCAGATGAAAGAGGGAACTGTATACTGAACGGAATTGCGAATGTTCGCTAGATTACCGGTTGCAGTCCATCGAGTACGGTCTTAACGAAGCTTTGTAACGTATTCAGCGGGTTGATCGACACATAAACGTGTTAATTTGTCAAATGTAATAGAACCCTTTTGTTGGTTTTTATGTGTGTATTTCTTATGTGTTTTTAGTGCATTGTGACGCCATTAATAATGTTATTATTTGTTCATCTATTTCATTATTTTAAATATATCATTGTTACACCGTGGGGTTTATTTAAGAATACCTATATCTAACACTAGTGAATATCTGTCAATATCCGTTTCACTATAATCAAAGCGAAAAAATAAACTGGATATTCGTTGTAATTATTCATCTGATTACCGATGGCATGCCAATGAAAACGGTATTTCCGAAGCTTTGTTGCGTTTTTGCAAGTTAGATTCAGAGCATTCATTAGTTATTTATTTACTTTGTGTTGATATAGTTAATATAAAAAAAATTGTCGCACTAAAAAATGTTTATTTGTTACTATTATGACACTGACTAAATATTTGTTACCATTATGTACATTATGTTACTAAATATATAGTGAAGAGATTGATAAGTCTAGTCGAGAATTATGCAGCTAACTGTACAGCTGCGAAAATTATCTGCATAATTATCATCAGCGGCTTAGTGTGTTTCCTTCACGAATAATAACTGACCAACCACATCTATTATGGACTACTCAAGCCACGCTAAGCAAACTCCTTAATTGATTAAAGAGTCTTATTACTTAGATACACATCATTGTTTTTATGTTACGTGAGCTCCAGCTAAATTGAATTCTTATAAAATTGTCACTGCAGAGTTAATTTAAATGGTATATGATTCAAATCTTAAATATTTATTCATTTTTAATGACAAAGTCACCAATAGTATAAACAAACTTTTGAGTTCAACTGAAATAACATATTTGCATTAGTCGCATGTAGACCGCAAACGGTACGCTGATAAGTATATATCAACCCTTAAGTCAATACAACATTGCAAATCCAGAGTAAAATATCGTCAAAGATAATTGTAATTTATGTATCGACTGTCACGAATCCTGATTGAGAAATTGAGAGCATTTTAAACGCCGTCAAACCGCTAGTTATAGGCTACATTATATTTTAATTTATTCTATCTCATACCACGGCGGGGAGACAGCGTTTGATTTGTAGCCTCGGAATTCGCTACGCCATGATATTATTTTATATATATACCTATATTTATTTACACTCTGTTGGATATGAAAATTCGACGTTCAAAGAGCGTTTCATAATGAATTGCAGATACGAAAGGCAGATGTAATACTAATTTCCTTTTCAATAAATTCGGAGTTCCTTACAGGGAAATTCATGGTAGAAATGTCGGACATTTTATCATTTTTGTTTAGCTATTCTTGATTTTCACTCGCTTTGCTTAAAAAGTTTTAATTACATACGAAATCTTCCTCGAGAATAGTTCCGATACATTTGTGAAAATCGTATGAGAGTAAGTGTAGATTTTGAGAAAAACGATTACATACACATAGGCAGTATGAAAGCATACAGGTATTTTCCTATATTTCGCCAATATAAGAAAGTACTTACTGACCCATAAGCCATCTGTTCTTCTGAGTGTGTGAACAGCCCATCGCCTAGCGATCAGCGAGCCTATTCGTCGCGTGATATCATCGGATGCTTTGGTTCACTGCCTTATAACTACGTTACGAATTCTGTCGGACAGAGAAACACCAGTAAGGTCCTGGAGTGGAGGCCGCGTTTAGGAAAAAAGTGTTGATCGAGCGTTCACCAGGTGGGAAGACGATCTCCGTGCAGTAGTCGGTCCGGGATGCGAGTAGCAGGAGATCGGTCGTCTTGGCGTTCATTGGATCGATGGGGGTTGATAATGATGACTATGATGAAGAAAATACTTACGTAAATTGGCCTAAAAAATAACTATTTCTATTAATTTGTAGCGATGGACGAAGTAAATGCCCTTTCCAAGTTTCAAACATACAGTTCACATAATCTCTATGTAAAACATCTCCAACATACGGACGGACAGACGGACATAACAAAACAATAAGGGTTCCATTTTTTGCCATTTGCTACGAAACCCTAGCAACGTTATCCTTACCGAGCATTTTTTCACTTATTTGATTATTGGTGTTGTTGTTTGGAATCCAGCAGATCAAGTTTTTGTAACCAATCTGTAACAACTATTCGAACCTCGCAGTGCACTCATCCATCTGGAATAACTGGGATTATTTATGTAGAACTACTTATTCCCACGTCTTCTAATAAAACGCATTAGCTCTCACATATTTATAATGCCCGTAGTCCAAACGCTTAATGAACTGTTATCTGTGCATCTTGACGAGTTATCAATAAATATTCATCTTGACTGCTTTGGCGGGGGTGGAGGGGGTAAGTATGCGTAGGGTTACCATATATTAGAATGGTTCCTGACATATCAGGACTTTTGGACTATGAACAAATTTCTGCAAAATATCGATCTCGTGCCAAATTTTTTTATCTACTAGCTACCCTCTCGTTGTCCGAAGCGTCCTATAGCAACCGATGAAGCTGCATTGAACACTTCCGTCAGCGTAGAGCAGTCAAAAAAAACATACGTTTCAGAGATTTATGTTCACAATTTAAAGATGACGTAACAAGTACCGTGAGAAAGAGTTAGTGCAATATGTATTGTAGCCGCATTGGGCCGGCA
This sequence comes from Eumaeus atala, assembly GCA_017140195.1. Taxonomy (NCBI): domain Eukaryota; kingdom Metazoa; phylum Arthropoda; class Insecta; order Lepidoptera; family Lycaenidae; genus Eumaeus; species Eumaeus atala. The sequence goes on along the minus strand of JAFELO010001076.1, from coordinate 80,322 downwards.
CGATCGGGAAGGTACGTTTCGCTCACATGACACTGCCATAAAGTGGCAGTAGTGGTGGAGGGAAGGAGGTCAAAGCATCTGCATGACAATAATGCGGATGTCTATATCCGTCGGAAGGAATCTCACGTTTGCCCCTTATGCAATATACAATATGTAACAAAAAACCAGTTGTTCCAGCCGAGGACATAGTCAGAAACGATATTCATTCTAAAACGCATTTCATTTAGTAATACTGTTCAACTTATGAATACGAAATAAATGTTAAATCATTACAATATTACTATAATTCGTGAATTAAAATATTCCGTCGACATCATAGGTATTGTAAACTAATCACCGCATTGGAAATGTTGATGACCCCGAGTGTTCTAGAGATAATGAACTCGTCGCGATTTGTTATCATAGTATATTATTAACCTAAAAAGATTTTGTTGCAGTGTTTGTGGACATCAGGCCTTTTTCCGCACTTTTGATTCCCCCACCTGGTAACCCTAAGTATGCGTAGCACGCCACTCACGCGATTCCAAGTATCTTGGTGAGATCCCGTCAAGATGCTGCTCGAGCTTTAGATAATGGAAGGTAAATATTTGCTAGAGCTGCTGAAGATACACCATATTTAATTCTCTCTTCCTACTTTATATGAATAGGTTATGTTGGAGTTGTATTTCGGTGATCGCTTATTCAATTTCATAACTTTGCTATATACAACCCGGTTACAATATTTGTACACTTGATGTCGATGGCTTCACGTGGCACAGTACGCCGACATACTGTAGTAAAGCGGCGAACTCGGGAGGGAGAAAGGGGAACTAGGAGGAGCTTCACTTTTCTGAGAGGTCTACAGATAATGCGACCGATGTAGTCGGGTGTACTTCTTACTAAATCTAGTTTTATAGTTAAGTAAATGTAATCATCCGGGATGGATGCGAGTAGCAGGAAATCGGTCGTCTTGGCGTTCATTGAAAGAGGCCTGCGTCCAGTAGTGGACCTACAAGGGCTGATAATGAAAATGATGATGAAATCAGATAGTATAATACTCCGTGAAAGGGAGCATCTGCATTGCCAAGTCTTTGTTGATTTATAAACGTAGTTTGAAAGAGGAGACGACTCAATAAATCATTAATCATTTTTTGATTCGCATCGTTCCTTAGCTGCCCTTTTCTATCCTCCCACTTCCCCCTCTTAAGCCTGGCTAATCTCAGAGCAATTACCTCGGCCCACAAATTGAATTATTTTTTGATATTGAATGGATGGGATTATGGCTTATTGTGGTTTTATATTTATAAAAGTAATTTTGTTGTGATAAGCCTATTCCTATTGATCGTTTTTCGTATCTTGCTTTTATATTTTATAGAAAGCAGGGCTTTGGTTCCATTCAATTGGACACCCTCAAATAACATCGAAAAGTGATAGCTGTAATGTCGCAATGGTTTGTAAATGTCAGCGTCCACAGATCCGCATCGGACCTGAACTTATACGGCTTAATCGGATTGCTATAAGTGCTCGTCTGGCGGCGAGACTAGGTTACGGGTCGAAAGAGGAACCGGCTGCACTCCTCCCCCGCAGTTGCTAGAGATGCGTCCCAATGTGAGAGTGTTTGTCACAGCTAATTTAACTATTATTATCATGGTCAGAGGATTTGGATATCGGGAGCAGTTAGCGCGCGATGCTAAAATAGCCTCGGCGCTGACATAATGAAGTGGAGACGATCATGACCGACGCGCATCGCAGCCTTCACGCGTAATGTAGTAGTTTTCATCGTTTAAAGCCTTATGTAACAGCGACCACTGACCTGCACTTGACGGATCGCGTAGGCAACGATGCTCCGGGGCGCAACACTTAAGATGCGTGTTGATGACATCATATGGAATACCGACCAGTGGGCGCGCCCGCCAACTTCATAACTTCATAGCTTTCCTCCAATCTCATACACTATCCCCAAATACGTTTATTATAAAAATCCGAGTGGAGTGGCATCGGCGAATCACTGCCGGAACAGTGGCCACAGTATGGTAAATCAATCAGTTTGGTGAGGGCGTCTGGCCCGCCTTATCCTAATTTTCGGAGACCCATAAGAGAGGAAGGTGAAAGGAGTATAACACGTCATTATTCCTGTACCGATATTTATGGGCATCGGTAGTCCTCATAAGGCGAGCAGTAAAATCATTGTCTCGTCTAAGTATTTCGTTTTATAAAAACTTTATAGGCCAATATAAAATATAGACAAAAAAATATTATACTACGGATTTGTCGTTACCAAGTAGCGAGTTAACAAACGGTATTTGTTAGTTTTACTCGACAACTCAAATGTTAGCCCATTTTTATTTGATATGATTAGAAGGTTGTTCTTCTGGTTTGTAGACATTTATCCGTATGTGTTGGTGTATTCTGAACTAACTTAACGCCCCGGCATCGCACGGATCATATACTCTATAAACATCATCATCGTTATTATTATCAGCCGCACGACGTCGATGTTTGGACATACGCCTCCCCCATACAGCGCCATAGGTCCCCATGTCGAGCCACTTGCATCCAGTAGCTCCCCACCACATTACCGGCGCGGGCACACTGAAGTTAGCTATGGCCATTCTACTTCTTCAAAAAGTTACCATAATACATTATAATAAAACTTTCGATGCATTAAAGATCT
>JAFELO010001076.1:53470-77646 GCA_017140195.1 Eumaeus atala | reverse complement strand
TTACTTTTTCGAATTTAATAAGGTTAACACCCATGAATTGAGCGATTTCCTGGGAAGGATTTAGTGTATAGTTTATTAGCTCTGTTATTGACGAAGCCGGGACGGATCGCTAATTCACATTAAAACGAACGGTTCCACTAGCGTAAGTTTGAAATCCCTTGAACAAATTCGCTATTGGCGATATTATTTTTTGAAATTAATTTCGTGACGGATCTTATAAGGTATGCCGCTGGTGTCGCCACATTGGGGATAGGGCGCGCAGCTTAGTGTCGGGTGTTCCGCCGCAAGCCCCACAATAATCCTTGGTGTTGATTTCGTGTGTATTATCGCCTGTTCGAACACCGAAATGAAATCACTTGAATTTAAATTTGGAAAAAACCAAAATGCTTTAAATGTGTTTTAATTTACCCAGTGTCGCCTGCGTCATGTTACAATGTAATGACAATTTTTTTTCGAAGTCTACCAGCCCCCACGACAATGCGAAGCCAACTTTAGATGCCGCGTCTGAGCCGAGTTGCTTCAGTTAATCTTAAATACATATCGGAACGCATCCTTCTCACCTGCGTGAAGGGAGGGGGGCGGTCCCACTGTCGACCACAATCCCCGACGTGTCTTATAGTAACCGATGAAGCTGCGCAGGACGTTTCCGTCAGCATAGAGCAGTAAAACAAAACACTTTTTCTTAACGAAATCTGCATTACAATTTGTTAGGCCGTTCCAGCTGTACGAGGGATATCATTCTACATACAGTGCCATGCTGCATCCGGAATTGTGCCGGCACGACCGCGGAGGTACCTCTCGCACACATGACACCGCCGTAAAATAACAGATATGCCGTCGATTTCGTGCGGTTTCTGAGTAGCCGGTAGGCCATTGAAGGAAAGGATGAAAAGAGGGTAATGCAACTGCTCGACAACAAGAATGCGTATGTCCACGGGCGTCGTTAGTCGTCAAAGGCTCTTATTGCTCTTTTGCTCCCCTATACTAAAAGAAATATGAATAAAATGGAAGCTTGGCTCCACTTGAGATGTGATAACCCTGACGGTGCGATATAGGGTCTCGTATAAACATCATTTGACATGAGAATGTTTCCACTGGACTTCATTTCTTTTTGCAAGTCCAATGGTCTGCATTGCGCGACGATTTCGATGAATTACAATAATAACACATTCTATTTCACATGTTCATAATCCAATTTTTTATAGAATAGGGCAAATGAGCAATCGAAGCCTCTTTACGGCTAGCGACACCCACGAACATCCACATAATTACTATGCCGATGTGTTGCCTAGACCCCCCTTCCCTCGCCCCCAGTGGACCACCGGCTACGCACAAACCGCACGAAACGCGACACTGAATGTTTCACTTTACGGCGGTATTACGTGAGCGAGAGGTACTTGCCCGGTCGTGCCGGTCCAATTCTTTTGCTGATTTTTTTATAAGTGCTTTACGCTGCAGCGTAGATAGAGCGCAATTCCATTCTATTCCATTTTATAAAATAAAGCAATCAAGCGTAACACTAGCGTAACGCTTCACCATACGTCAGTTCTCATTCGAGTAAACTCTAGCCCCGTGTCGGTGACACACAGATGTTTTCACAACATTGCCACTTATCTACCTCCCGCGCCGTCGGAACACAATTCATAGCAGCAATGTAATGTGTTTAAACTACAAACATTACGGAATAAACTAAGACCTAGTTCATATTTCTAAGACAAAACACGCCATATATTTCTAACTAACCTAATACAAGTCACTGAACAACTTATGATCTCGGAAGCTTAAAACATTTTCGTACAAGGGTAGGCGCTCACTAGTGGTTTAGTAAATTTAATTTTGTACCTCGGTCGAGTCATAACTTCTCTTACATGTTTATTGTAAAAGCCAATTATTTTTCTGTCTTTCGAACATGATTTATCGTTTGATGCTACGATAAACGCTTCTGGTTAAATTCAAATCTTTCAACATATTGAAAATTCGAGTTGGCGCGTAACCACTGCGATGTATCGCCATAACCGCGATACGGTCTTCTTTAAATCTCCCCTCCATATTTAATAATACGTCAAATTAGAAAAAATGGTATTGCGGTACCTTCATTGCTATCTAATCACTGCCGCAAAGTGACAGACATGCAGCCGCGTCACATACCATCTGTTTCCGGTGGCCGATTGGAGGGAAGGAAGGAAAGAAGGCAACACGCCTGCATTACAATCATGTCAATGGACGTGGGCATTCATTAAAAGAACGCTTTATGTAAAAAACTGAATGTCTATACTTTGTGGACGTGGGCATTCATTAAAAGAACGCTTTATGTAAAAAACTGAATGTCTATACTTTGGTTTACGAACTATATAATTTTACGCGATACGTTAGCTAATTGTGAACGCACCGCTCAATGCTATGAAAGTAACGATATATTACACTGCCTCGCTCGCGTGCTCCGCCCATTCGGAACCTAATACGACGCGAAACGGACGTCTTACGTTTTCCTGCATGCAACTAGCGCTACCGATTTTCAATACATTACTACGTCAGTAGATAAAGAAAAGTGTGTGTCCATACCCTTAAACCGAGCGTTGCGTAACGGTTTTAGTGTAAGACACACAAACACTGCTCCATTAGCGCTAATTGCGTTACGGCCGCGTTTACACGCTGGGAACCGAACCGGTATACCCATTACCTGCCACGCGTCCTTACCGCCACACTGGACGCTTGTCTAGTCTTCGGCAAGTAACGTTACACACCTGATTCAGATATTACACTCGAGGTGCCGACGTCCTTTTATCAATGACAAACAAATGTATATTTGTTAGGTAGTCAATTCTAGTGCGTGATATGATTAGGTTATCAGGTTATCCAGCCTCTGTTATTCACGGACGAAGCCGGTATATATCGCTAGTTAAATAAATATTTAATGTATATGGCTTTTTGTTTTTCAACTTAATGTTCACAGATTGAAGTGAAACTATTTAAATTTGTCAATATTTGAAACTTGAGAGGAAAAAGAATTCATACAAAAAGGCCTAACTATTGTCAATTCTATAATGTCAATAGATCAGGCTGGCACTACTGGCGAGGTTCTATATCGCTCACATAATTTTATCGGAAAGTTGACTATAATTTGTTTGTGTAGTAATGAGTACATCTACATATTCTCTAATCGTGATGATTCAAATTCAAACTTTATTGCAATTATGAGATACAAAGGTGTTAACAATATCCCCGCCATGGTTGAAGCCTTGACGTAACGTTCGGGCTTAGTAGCCTGGGGTGAACCCAGGCGAAGCCAAGAGAACCGAGGGAGATCTTTGTCGGTGGGGTTGTCCTGTAGTCCCACACACCACTGGACCCCACCCAGGGCCGGTGAGGGCGCGTAAATACGTTTCCCCGCGTCAACAAAAAAAAAAAGGTGTTAAAAATATTAATTGTGTGTTAACATATTTAATTATAACATTTCATCAAAACACGACACTCTGTTAGGGCTGTTGTCTTCCCACCACGGTTCAAGCCTTGTCGTGGCGGTGGGCTCAGTAGCCTGGTGTGAATCCAGGCGAAGCCAATTGAACCGAGGGGTATGCTCTTTGTACCCCTCTTATAACAAGAGAGGGCTTAAGGGCGGGTGGATAAGGATCTTTTGCACACGGGGCAAGGGGAGAGGATGGAAGCCTCACCCCATTGTTCTTCCAAAGTTGATGTGGTTCTCCTGTTGTGCGCAGGACGACCCCATCTGAGGAAGTGGAGTCGGTCCCTTAGGTGGCTGACTAGCCGTCGAGGGGCCCTGATGATTGCTGTTCCGGGGCATTTCACCAAAGGCGGCGCTGATGGTTCTCGCGATAGTTTTTATAAAAATTCGGCACCATAATATCTAAAAAAAGTCCCACACACCACTAGACCCCACCCAGTGGCAGCTTAGGCGCGTAAATAATGTGCACGTTGCTCTTTATCGACTAATTGGAAAGATTCCGTAGAGCTGTGAGCATAAATAGGGTTATCTTGTTTGTTAAATATCGCTCAATTGAAAAATGTTGTCATCCGTAAACAAAATTTTCCTGTGACCTCCCTTTGCGCTTCAGTGGTTGTTTCGCTTTTACAACCCGATTCATATTTTATTTATCAGCTGAAGTAGCCAGTGCGTCTCTTACAGGCTGCAAGACCTAAATCTTCTATTAAACTATGCGACATGGTTCTAGGTGCTATCTTATTTCCCGGGATAAAATCTTTTGCTTTCGGACAGAATTTCTTGGAAATCTTTCCCTTGCTGCTTTGACCACCTTTTTCGTACGAACACATGTCATTGTACCGATTAATAGCCCGGTACACAAACATTTGAATAATAGTTCCATCCAGACCAGTTCATCTTGTATCTTTGCCAGAAGTTCGTCCAAAGTTCTAGTTGACATTCGAAAGTAATTAAAGAATTTACTTTCGTCAGCCCTCAAAGTGCCACATAACAAGACAAACTCTCCTGCAACGGCTTTCTGCTCAATCAATGGATGAACATGGAGTCTTCGTCGTCGCCGGTTTTTATTTATTTGGGATACATAGTACAAAGCAGCAATAATTAATACGCTCCGCATTTTGTTGTCGTCTGTACGGTAGGGCGGTCAGTACGATACTAAAACGAGCCACGCTGAGCCTCAGCGCTGACAAACAACGCGCTGAGCTATGAGAGCTGACGGTGAGCGTGAGACTAAAATCAGCCTAAGACCTACAGGGCTGTCAGATTGTCCCTGTACAAGTACGTCACTTCTTCGCGTCGTTTTCTTAAAGGAGGAGTACAGGCAACTGAGTGCCACACTTACGACTCATAAACTTATCTTCCTCCACGCACGCTATGAATGTTACTCTCTTATGTCTACGATAAAAAAAAATTACATATGAGCCACTCTCCTACCCCGCCATATTAAATAATCCATTTAACATACTATTTAAATATTTTACTCGCATGAATTAACAGAACGAGCGTAAAATAAAAAGCATTCAACCATTTTTATTTTATTGGTCTTCAATTGGTTCTGTATGTTTTTATCCGTGGTCGTTTTTTATGAGATCGGAGGCAAACGGACAGGTGGGTAGTGACTTCCCCCGCTAATAGTCATTTGGTAGACTAAGCGTGTTACAGACGTGTTGCCGGCCTTTAAGGAATAATTATGGTATTTTCTTGAATACCCTTTGAAGTCGGATTGGATCGGAAATACCGACGGAGGCAGCTGGTTGCACAGTTCACTTGTTCGCGGTAAACAGTGGCGTTTAAACCACACCATTGTGGATTTATGGAGATCAAGATGATGGGCGTAGAACTTAGGGTTCTGTTGCGATATCCGAATGTCCGAAAATGGAATTCTGCTGCTGGTATTAAGCGGAACAATTTTGCGGAACACTTCCCATAGAAAATACGGTAAAAAAGGCACCGTGAACCGACATCTCTTCGTAGCGCCAATGAATCGAGATGCCCGGAAATAACTTGGTCGCCAACGTCAACGTCATAAAACACAACGTAGAGCGACACGAATAGTCGCTCTACGTTGTATGCGGTCAAATGATCATGACACGAATGCAGCTGATGGTCTGGATTGAAGAAGTACTGCTTCGCCCTATTCAGCACGCCCAGATTCTTTGAGGCTAATTTAGCTTTCGTTTCATAATGACCGCGGAACTGAACAATATCCGATATGTCGACACCAGGTATTCCGATACTAGCTGAGGATAATAGGTAGGTGTTATGAAAGCGAGGAGATACGATGAAGGGCGACTTTTTAGTGGTAAATAGACAAACTTGTGTCTTATGGGGGTTAAATATGAATAAATTTGGTCGGCCTCCTTCCGGGACTTTGAATCTTGAACTTTGAAGAAATCTACGTTTTCAAGCACAAGCTTCTTCCGATAGTCGATGACGTGTTCCCGGGAAATGTTGGCCAGTGTATCCACAATGCTAACCTAAGTAACAATGAAAGCCACTAGTTTACAGCATGTCATTGAAATACAGAAGAAATTGCGCAGGAGACAGAACACATCCTTGGGGAACACCAGCCTTGACAAATGTAAGGGCGTATCATGCGCCGTTAACCATAACCTTGATGCTGCGATTTGTCAAGAAGCTAGTGATCCAATCGCATAATTTCCAGGGAAGTCAGTATGAATAAAGGAGGGAGGGATGACTTAGCAAAATTCCCTAAGACAACCTTCGCAAGAAACCAGAATGCAGGATTTTCGAAAGGAAGGCGAATATTATTTCGCCAATTTTCCTTACGTGCTGTGAACTTGATTTGACAACAAATTACTTGAAAGACCTAGAGGCAGAATTATACTCCTTCTTTAATGTTCTTATGTTTTTGTACTGCGTTCTCGCCGCTGCTACATACACCTGGTAACGATGGCAAAGATACCAATTGCGTCAAACCATATGCCAATCCATTTTCATGAAAAGATTTTCCCGCATGATTGGTGGTACGTGAACAAAGCCAGTTAGCGTGATGGGCGTTAAAATTACCAAGTATCACGATCACTGCGGTTGGAATCTGTTTCAGCATATAATCTGTAGCCATTTCTACGTGCTCCAGGAGTCGTTCTATTTGCGTATTTCCTTAATGGGTTCTGTATAGGCACGCATAGAAGCGGGGGTGGTCACCACTCCCTACACCCTGAAAAGGATAGATCCTTGTCTTCAAGGTTGAAGAGGCGACGATAGCACACACACACTCCAGCCCAAGGAACAAATTTACCTTTTTTCTAATATACCCCGGATAGGTAGTGTAAAATCTGGATTACTGTCAAGGAGGTAAGATGAATCACCAAGGGAAAGTGTCTGCGTTTCTGTCATAAAGAATAAAGCCGGCATTGAAGTCTTGGTCTAGCAAGGGGAGCTTTTGTTTATTTCGTTTGCCCTAAGTAAAACGGTCACAGAGTGCAGATCTGCCCCCCTCCCCCAGAATACGTGGGAAAGCCTAGACATTCAGGCCCACAGGACCTGATCATGGAGGCCCAGGGAGGGATCCTCCAGCTCCTATGTTTCTGGTACTCTTCCAGGGGTAATCCATTTTTAAACAGTGCTGCCATGATATGGGGGGGTTTGGGTCTATCTGAACTCCTACAAACCGGTCGAAACGCGACGTTGACAAAGTCAAAGTCATTTCATGTCGCAGTCATGTGAGAGAGAGCTACTTCCCCGGGCGCGCCAGCCCAAATCGGCAGCATGGACATTGAATGCAGTGTACGCTACCTCTTTAAAATTGTATGTGTAAATCTATACTTTATGGGTGTTTATTTATTAATGTCCTTGTACCGCTCTGAAAAACGAGCGTAAATCCATGGTAGTGTTGTTGTTGTCCTCCTTTATTCCTTCTCCCCAATGGGCCACCGGCTACTCACAATCCGCTAGCGACAGCGACCCTGTCACTTTCGATTCGGTGGCAACGCAGCAGTGTGCAGTGGCAGTACCTTTTGCTAAACTTAGAGTTAGAGTTACGCCATAGGGTCTCGGCATTTTTGTGTCATTGCCCTCCCCCCAGGCCACTGCGAGGAAGTAACGTTGCACAAACCTTTGTTAGAGGTAGTGCCATACTCCATTGCAAAGTAAGTGGATCGGCCCGACGGGGAGGTACCTCTCGTTCACACGATGCCACTGTAAAGGGACGATGACCTATTCGTAAGGACGGGGAAATGGGGACAATGCATTTGCATAACTTCTCTTATACTATATTATATACTTATCTATAATGCGGCTGTTTATGGGCGTCGGTATGCTATGTTGAGTCAGCGAGAACCTCCGTGCCGGCTTCATTCTGCCGCAATGAAGCATTAACGCCATATTACCGCTAGTCGTATTAAGTACAATCTATTAACACTTTTAATGTGGTTTTAGTAATTACATGTCATTCTCTCCCATTCTCCCCGTGATGAACTATGGGCCCGAATCATGGCCTCTTAAATTAGGACTGGTCCGCAAGTTTGCGGTAGCTCAACGGGCTATTGGACGTGCTATGTTGGGTGTTTCTCTGTCCGACAGGTTTCGCAACGAAGTCATAAGGCATAGAACTAAAGTATCCGATATCCCGCGTCGAATAAACTCGCTCAATTGGCAATGGGCTGGTCACACACTCAGAAGAACAGATGACAGATGAGCCAGTAGGGTTCGGGAGTGGAGCGGCCTCCACGGTGTGTGGGCCGACCGTTTACCAGATGGGAAGACGATCCACGTGCAGTGGCCGGTCTGTGATGGATGCGAGAGAGAGAACAAAGAGGCCTATCTTCAGCAGTTGGCCGATAAGGGCTGATAATGATGATGATTATGGGCGTCGCAGTTATCAAAAGTTGTCCCCCTGGAGGACAAGACATCTGTATGACAATTTTGTTTATATCAATGAATGTCAATGGTCGTGCTCTGCCTGTGACTGCTTACTGTCCCCGTTAACGTGTTGCATGTAATTGCCGCACATCCACTGCTTATTATTGCATAGAAGTCCCTGCTGTATTTTGAAATCATGTTAACAATTCACTTCGCAAAAACCACTTACGAAAATTAGACGACAAATAAAAGATGGAGCGGGAGAGCCTTGAGAATCGTCTGAGTACAGAACAGTAAGGCTATCATTTATCAACTCACATCTCTTGTTTACTCGTACAAATATTTTTAGGGTTCCCTAGACAAAATCGTATTTTTTTTTATTTTACCTAATCTTAGAAGAAAACGATATTGGAATATCAGGGTTTTGAAAAAAAACATGAAGATTTTATGAGATATGATGAGCAAGATCCTGTGATGTTATATAATATACCCCGATGGGCCGTCTACTCTCTAAGTGTACACTTAGCGTAACGGTAAAACGTTACGTTTCTTTACTTCTCTTGCCCATATTTCACTTCAGAGTCATGTTCGTTCTTAAGGAGCAAACTCCTGTCGCGTGTTGGGGCTGACGCACACAGTTTATATCACACAGCTGCAGTTCTTAGCGAGTAGTTGCCCTAGTAAGAGAGTACTGCCTTAGTAAATATTCCATTTTGTGAGCGACTTTTACAAACTGCACAAAACGCAATATAGGTGGGGGGAGGGGGGAAAACGAGAAATCTGATTATTTTAACTGCTACCCAAAGACATCCGCATTATTTTCATGCAGATGCGTTGCCCTTCTTTCCTCCACCCCTCTAATGGGTCATCGGCTACTCACCAACTGCAAGAAATGCGACAGCATAACTGTGACTTTGCGCTGGTATCATGTGAGTGAGATGTAAATTCACGACCCTACCGGCCCAATCCGGCTACAATGTAGCAACAGCAGTATCATGGCACTACCTCTTATGAAACGTACCTCTTCTTACGTTAAAAAAAATGTAATGAAGCGTAAATATTTTGCCACAGTAAACAAGTTTATTGAAGTCTCGGTGAGTGAATGAAGGACCGACGGCCGACGGGGCAATGGTAATGTAAGTTAAACGCTATTAAACCTTTTTAATACATTTATTTTTTCTACAGTATTTTTTTTTATTATAATTATTTTATTTAAAAAAAATATTAAATATATTTCCGGGTGGTAATACAGGTCCATTGCTACCTGTAACACAAGCCCTTATGATAGTTGCTGGGCTGACGTGGTGTATTCCGTCCACATATTATTATTATTCTATATAATGATATAGTATAATGCAACTACATGTATCATTTTACCACAGCAGTATCACATTGTGTAATATACGTAACATTACACAAGGTGATACCTCCATGCCATAAACAAACGCCAGTTTTTGAGGTACTCGTAACTCTCATAGCCGACCCTCAGTGCGTACATCTGGCTTGACCCCGCCCGGTTTTTATTTATAGTTGAGATACGGTTCAGGTTACGACTCCCCTGGTGGTAATTAGTAAATGTCCGCCATGAATATCAGGATAACGGGTTAAAAATTTACCAGTATTATACGCAATGGTTTAAGTACTTGCCGACGTGGAAAAAAGGAAGTTGTACACACTACACTGATAGAAGTTTTGATAGACAGTTTACTATGAATAATGTCAATACTATTTATTATAAAATTACTCGTACCTAAATATTGTTGAAAAATCCAACGACAGGTACGAGATGGTCAGCGAAAATTTGACAAACTTATATGTTCATAAGTTTGTCAGGTTTTTTTCTATTTAGTTTGATTCTTCGCGTTCCCCAGAAAAATACAAACCAACGGACCTGAAAATAGACAGCTGGTCAACAAAATAATCCTACCAGTCTTTCATTTTTTATTTTGTAGTATGGAACGCTAAATAATACAAATCTAACGTCACCTTTCGGTGTAAAATCTTTGTTTTCCGAAATGTTCAAAAGTAAACTCGCAAAATTCCTGCTAAGAAAAAAATAGGGCTTTTTATAGAAAAATAAATTCCGGTCACAGGGCCTGAGGAGTGACATCTTGCATCTCAAACGGAGCTGTGACCATAAGCGGAGTAATCTGGGAGGCCGCACGTAACACGTGAACGCAACTACGCGTACTTTCGTGGGGCAGGGTTAACGTTGATCCGAATATAATGTGGCGGATACCATAGCGCACCGCCGCACTGCTCCCTAAATATTAAGCAATTTATTTGGATGCATTACATAGTACAATTTACAAGTCCGAAGGACCAGGTTTCACATTGAGAATGTTTACAAGAGAAGACAAAGCAAAAGTGCTATATGTTATTGAAGGGCCTACGCCTTTCGGGAACGTTTCAGCGTCTGAGGGTAGGCGAAAATAAACTTTAAGTTTGATTTGGGCTTTGGCAAATGCTTTTAAGTGGAAATATTAAAACAATACATCCCAACAATTATTAGTCATATTATACAGAAAGTAGAGCAGTCGTATTTAAATGTGAGATAATCTATTTTAAGGGTATGTATGAAAGTGACAAAGCTTAGTGTATTTTTGTCGAAAGCTCCTAATTCTGTTGCCTTTAACTGAAGCATTTATCTTAAAAATTTGATGCACTGTCAAAGACTTCTTGTCTTCACTCTTTTGGGTATACGATAGGGAGACAGACCGCCTATAGTCCCGCTGGTACTGGTACTTCTGGAATATCTTTTCGGCTTCTATGTTGTGTGTATTGTTTCGGAAATTAACTGCACTATGAGGGAGTAATAAAAAAGTTTTTGTACCTAGTAAATAAACACAGATTAAGTCACGGGCATGAATATAATCTGACAACAATACGACTACTAAAAAAATATTTATAATATCAGTAATACGTCTCACAATAAATCAAGCCGATGCCCGACAAAAAAATGGATACAAAACATTGATGCAAGCGTACCGACTATTGATACACTGTTGATTTATTGATGTGGCAACAACTGACAGGAGCCAGCCTGTCATTTGGTGTCGTGTTGCCAGAAGGAAAATATTTAATTTCATGGAAGTGCCTTTTTTATACCACCATATTTTTTATATGAAAAAAAAAAGGATACTTTACTGCTATTAATTCGATATTCCAACATTTTCAATAATGATGTTATAAAAGGGTCGCCACAGGAGGTCCCATATCAATATGGTCCATAATTAATGACCATATGTTTAATTTATATAATGACATCATTGCTAACGCTGTTTGTTTTTTACTCTTCAAATTTGAAATTACAAAAAAAATATATTTTTTTTAATTATAGACCAAGAGCCTGCTAAACACTACATTCCTTTAACTTCACTTTAAGTGTAAGTCTATATAGCGGATATACACACACGAGATTCAATAACACATCTGTCTATACTTATTAAAAGAAAAACCTAGAAAAACTGTATGTCTGTGTGTGATAGACTTTCTCAAAATGGATTGTCAAATGGTTTTCACCTATGAAAAAGTTTTTTTTTTAAACGGGCTTTCCCCACCACTGCTACTCCTGTGTCGCTAGGATCAACAGCGGCATCCTCTGTGAACCCATCGATATAATCGCAGGGGAGTCCGAGGGAAAAAGCTAAAACCGTCTTAGGACCCGAAATGAATTTAACCAGAAGAAAATAGGAGGAGTAGGAAATAATTCAAATTTCCATCATTAATCAAAGCGGAGACAGCTCAAGGTCACATTGACTTATATAGGCCAAGTAAAGAGAGGGCAAATAGGTGAGGCCCAGCTGCTGTGCACACATCAGGTCTAGGTTGATATATTAGTAAAGGCATGAAAATGACGTTTAGACTTTTCTTCGGTTTGTCTAATGTGTTTTATACCGGTCAATTTATTTTTTAATATTAGTCTTAAACATATTAGGGTTTCCTTACGTTTAACTGACACGTTGTTGGATTTAATACGCGTAGCCAATTGTAAGCAACCTTTTAATAATATTTGGAATGTTTTTGCGGCACGAACTCTAATCATTTTCCCTTTCTCCAGGCCGATATTAAACTGAGACGGTAGTTTGATTTAGTTTCGAATTACCTTGAACTATCAGAAGTGTGTCATCCGCCCCACCATGGTTCAAGCTTTGCCGTGGCGGTGGGGCTCAGTGTCTGGGGTGATCTGAGACACCTTGGGCGTAGCCAATTGAACCGAGGAGGTGGTAACTCTGAGTACCCCTCCTATAATAAGAGGGGACTAAAGAGCAGGAGGTGGTGCCTCTCTTTGTACCCCTCTTATAAGAAGAGGGGACAAAAGAGCAACAATTGGAGGGGCTTTTGCGCACGGGGCAAGGGGCGAGGACGGGAACCTCACCCCATTACACCGTCCCAAAGTCGGTGGAATTGTCATGTGGTGCGGGACTCCGCCATATGTGGAGGTGGAGTACCAACGCCGGGTCCGCCCTGCGTGAACTGACTTGCCGTCGAGGTGCACCGATGATTTGCTGTTGGGCACCACACCAAAGGCGGCACTGGTGGCGTTCGCGGTGGTTTTTGTGGGTATTCGGCACTATATAATGTGCCGAGAGCCCCACACACCACTAGACCCCACCCAGAGCTAGTGAAGGTGCGTAAATACGTTTCCCCGTTAACAGGAAAAACAAAAGTAAAGTGTGTCATCCGCGTGTCCTATTGAAGTGCCAGCATTTATATATACATATTAAGCCATACGTTACACGAGCGAAACCCTGTGGTTTCACCCACGTTACCAGCATGCTCCGCTCATATTTGTTATAGCATGATGGTATGTAGCCTATAAGCTTCCCCAGAGTTTTGCAATTGTAACCAATAATTCCTGAAATTATATATATATATCAATACTTGCTTAGCAGTTTTATAATATCACTGCCTTACACATCTTGCTGAAACTGTTATGATCTAAACAAAATATAATCTGTAATTTAGTTAGTAAAATATGACACATGTACGCCACGCTCGTTTTTATAGTTTCCGTGTCCAACGCGGAAAAGCACTGTGACATAAAGTTTTAGTATATAAATATTATAGATATTAATATTTATATACTAAAACTTTAAATAGGAGCTACCAAGAAGGTATTCCTTTGAATAAGAGCTACCAAGAAGGTATTCCTTTAAAGACCAATGCACCAACGGCGCACCGTACGCACTTCATACAATTTCTAAGCGGATGTGTCTAAAATAGGGTTTTCTGCTTCGCTGTTAACCAGTTCTTAGGCCACTAAGCTTCTGGAGTTGACGCCACGTTTAGGATAATGAAGTGTTAATCGACCGTTCACCGGGCGGGAAGATGATCTCCGTGCAGTAGCCGGTCCGGGATGAATGCGAGTAACAGGATATCGGCCTTCTTGGCGTTCATTGAAAGAGGCCTGTGTCCAGCAGTGGGCCGATGATGGCTGCTAATGACGATGATGATGATTAACTAGTCAACACTACCATGTAGCAATTATGCTTTTGCTACTTAAACATTTTATAAAAAATTATATCTGTCATCTTTGACTGTCTGACTAAAGGTGTGCTCTGTGTTGGAGAAATGTCACTACTTTTTCTTTTTACGATGTGGAGGACGGAATGATTTGGGATGAATGACGCTATCTGCCATCCCCAAAAATTAATTAAACAATTTAGTCCTTTCCACCCGAGAACCAGTATTTTCCTGCCAGGATGCCACGAATTATTATTGATTAGATATAAAAGGATGTGTTCATGATTTCTCACCGACGCCATGTTTCATATCTTATGTTCCGAAAAATCTTTATTAATGTTAAAATGTTTTAATTCTGTTACGTGTGCTTTTTGATATGGATATTTTTATGATCTTTATGGCTATTAATTTGAAATTAAATTGATCATTAATGTGGTAGTTTGAATAGTATATGCCACTTGGGTGTTCAATTCTATTTTATAACAACAGAGTATATATATCCTAGTTTTAGTTGGCTCATGAATCAGAGAGAATGGGACGGGGTCTTATTGGTTGTGTCTTCCTTTTCAGAGCCCTACTCCTTTTTCTTTTTAAGTTGGATTTAGTATGAAGATATGATATCACTATAAAAAAGTAGAAAAAAATGTCACTATAATCTTCAACTATTGAACTTAAGTATTGTAGAATAATTGATGAATTTATAAATATACATATAAAGGATTCTCCATCAGGTTGCAGCTGGGAGTCTCGGACAACTGTCCAGATAAGACTTCGCTACCTCACTTTCTACTAATTCCATTGTTGGTTCTCTGTAGTATTTTAAGACTGTTCTGGATTGTGAATGTGGGGAGACTATCATGGAATAAATGTATTTAAAAGTCTGACTAAACCTTTAACAGTTCTTCATCCCCCGACGTGACCTTATCGCAGGTGCCGGTTGTAAATAATTAATATGAACCGCTAGTAGTACGCCACAGTTTCATCTGCATATACGAACTACACACAATGGCTTGTGGAAACGGTGTTTCATACAAACAATAAACTTCAAACACACACCCTTAGAGATCAAGTTTTGCAAAATCCCGACTTAGTTTAGACTTAGTTAGCACCTACCTCCTTACAAAATTTGAAACCCCAAGCACTACTAGTCGCTGAGATTTCGTGTCGAGTGGACGAGCAAATTACCTTCCGCTTTTAAGAAGAAAGTACATTAATATGTGATAACTATTACTTAAATTTCAAATAATTAATTGACTATTTTTTAGTATGCTGTGAAAAAAATCTTAGCAGTCATACTCTCTCGGACTATCCATTAACTTATATTGTTTTCGATTATCAATAACTTTATTAATTTACAAATACGTACTTTAATATCTGGCAAATAAAACAGCGTGAATTCTGTTAATTTAGTCGATTGTGATTCATTATCAATAATTAATTAAGCATATTCATGACAATATACTTAATCAGTTATTGATAATGAATTAGAGTTTTATGTCGTGTAATTATGAATTTTGAATTAAAACATGCTATGATTTTGTTTGAGATGGACATTTTAATAGAATAAACGATCAGTCGCAGCATCTTGATAACTACCGCCCGTAAATAACGGCATATTTTTTATGCAGGCGTGTTGTCCCTGCTCTCGCTCAACGTGTCCTCTACAGAAATCACGACAGCATAGCCGTCACTTGTAGGCGGCGACGCGTGTGCGACGGGCTCTTCTCCCATTACACCATAAAACGCTACAACGGCACTATCTATAACATAGAGAACACATCCATCATGACCACCAGCGGCTTGCATAGATTTCATTCGTACAGATTGCGTGTAGCCAGTACCCATTGATGGGATGATGTGAAGAAAGCCAATAATTTCAGGAATAGGTGGTAACATGCTGCATAGGAGAAGGCGGTGCCATTCACAGTGCACGACACTACATCGTCCTATGCAACGGAATTGGGCCGGCACGACCGGGGAGGTACCTCTCGCTTACATAACACCGCCGTATGGTGACATCTTCAGTGTCGCGTTTCGTGCGTTTTGTGAGTAACCGGTGGCCCATTTGGGGAGGGGGAAGATGGGCAACGCATGGGCCTAGTAATTACGTGGATGTTCACGGGCGTTGATAGTCACAAAAAAGGCTCCGGTTCTCGTTTGCACCCTAATCTATAAAAAAAACATCTCCATAAATATAAGCCATCAAATTACTCCGATTGCTCGTTTTTTTCTCCTATGCAATAAAAATGACCCGAATACATTTGAAGAGTTTCTCTCCTCGTAACCAGTGCGCTATGATCTAATTTCCCTCGACCTTATTCGGAAGAATCATCGGCGTTAGTGGGACACGTGAGGGGGTGAGGCGAGGTGCGGGGCTCAGAGGAACCGACCCGTAACACAATTACTGCTCTGCTATTTTATGTAATTGACTCCATAAGAAACTATTTAAAACGCGCATAGTGAATACAATATGAGGAGTAAAATAGTGTGAAACAGTAGCCGTCGGAACATCAGCGTAACGCTTTACACCGTTTACGTCCCTTGTTCGTTAAACTTTATTTGTGCATTTACTATTTTATAATGATACTTGGTGTGCCCCCGCATTAACGTTCATGATAATTGATTACGTAGATGCGTTGCCCTCAATCATCCAATCTCCCTAATTGGCCACCGGCTACTTAATAACCGCACTACACTAGATAGAATTGCCATCATTTTTCAGACGGTGTCATGAAAGTGTGAGGTGCTGTTACTTCCACCGGTCGTGCGGATCTCGTTCATCTGTAATGCAGCGTGGCACTGCTATACGCTATGGATGTAATGAGTTTAATCATAAAAAAAACCCAATGCCGTTCCGTATACTCAAGGCTAAAAAAAACGTTAATGGAGCGATGACTTCATCGGTCCGCGTCTGTGTTCGCTGCACTTAATATTGTCATAGCAAAAAATATGTTTGAGTTACCGGTTCAGAAGGTTATCGACCCGGTCCAATTTAAGATACCATCTTTATTCACGTCGTGATGTTTTTTGGACTAGTGCACAGAAAAGGTTGAATACCCCTGACGATTTACATTTTACTTTTTTTTTTTTTTGCTTTAATAAACGAGTATTTCCTTGCACTACGGGATGATACTGCCAGTCAACAAGGCTATGTTGAAACTGGGATAAAAAAGCGGGGAGGCACGGGAATGGCAAGTAATAAAAGAGTGGATACACTTAAGTTAGCGTTTTTAAGCATCACTTTGTATGAAGGTAAACTGAAAATATAATTAATTTGTAATAATAGCTTTTAGGAGGTGCCATGCTGTGTTGACATGGCACCTCCTAAAAGCTATTATTACAAACACATGACACTGCCGTAGAGTGACAGCTATGGTGTCGCGTTACTTTTTTTTGCGAGTAGCCGGTGGCCCACTGTAGGGAAAGTGGTGTCGTCCTAGCCGAATTGCAGTTACGGTAGGGCACAATTGTGTGCGCAGACACAAATGCACTCCCTCTGCCTTCAAACTCCTATTCCGATGGAACGACAATCCGACACGACCGGAGAGAAATCGTGCTCTCCGGGGCGCAACACCGCCAACTTTTTCACTTCGACTTTAGAAATTTAAAAAAATCCCAATGACACTGGTCCAAGCCGGGACTCGATCCCGGGACCTCATGAATATGTTCGAGTATACTCACCACTGACCAGTGTACGAGGCATGTATAACATTACTAACATAATTCGCCGTGTTATAGGAAATTCCAGCAAATCTTCGCGCCCGAAATACGCGTCATGCAGCCTGGTGGTGCTACTGTGTTAAATAATGGGTTTCATGTTATCCTTCTTTGGTCCTCAGTCCCCAAGAGATCTGCTATTTATATGAGGTGCGGTTTGTGAGTGGCCTGTGGAATATTGGAGGAGGAAAAGAGGGGAGCGCACCTGCATGACAATTATGCGGATGTCTACAGATGTGTGTAGTCGTCAAAAAACTCGGAATACTAGTCTGCCCTATATAGTCATAAAAAAGGTGTACCACACCTCTACTTGTGCTACACTCGTCACCAGGCCACCATGTATGCTGCATTGTAATATGGCACTACTTACTTACCTCTTAGGTATTGTTGACAATTTTTCACGTTGTATTTCTATACTATAGTGATGTATGTATATAAATGAATTACAGACTGACTGATAGAGGACTGTATATATTGAAGGACACGATAGTTCATATATTACCAATTCAAACGTATAAAACTAAAATATTATGTACGAACTTACAATGTAAACATGCAGAATTTAGTACAAACATTTTAAGGTAGTATGGTCACACTACTCGCGTCACACGATCGAGTCGAAAAAAATTACATAAGCGCCCCAACGGGGGGGGGGTGCAAACTGCAAGGTGCGTCCCGCACCCCGCGCGTGTTGCGTGTTGCGGCCAGCTGATCATCCGAACGGTGTCCATAAATTAATATTATTTATATACATGAGATAATTTGGTGATTTTATATATATATAGTTTTTTACCATATTTATTTTCAGCCGGTGCAATACAATAATAGAGCGGCCCTTCGAGAAGCTGAACAATTGGAGCAACGGAAAAGGGTCGTAGCAGACTTGAAGATCGTAGGGGACACGACCTTCAGTCATGAAGAAACCGACACAGACGAAGATAATATAGAGAAAAATTTCAAGAGAGAAAAATCGGAACAACTAAAACTATACTTTACCAAAACTGTACTTTTAAAAACTTGGCACATCAGGACATTTGCCATCTCGGTCCACCCGTGACCATGGTTGCTATAAAGCTTCTAACGTCGGGCTACATAAATAATTTAATAAACCGCGATAAAATCCGTAAAAGTAGTTTTATTGTAAGAGAAAAAAAATCAAATTCTCTACTTTCGGTGTGTTCATATCCTGTGTTAAATTTTCTGATGATAAACAAATGTTCCAAGTTCCCATTGACTCATCATTGTTTGGTTCAATGATGAATCAATGTTATGGTTAGTGAAAGTTACACAGCAATTACTACCGAAATTAATTAACAAACTAATTACATTATACATGCTCTCAGTTTAGTCTGTAATGGGGTAAGCTAAAACATCATCCCAGCAATTAAATTTAAGGTTATCTCTATTACTAGGCCAGCGGCGCAAGCGACTCCCTGATTTATTGCTTTAGTTTTCATAGTGCCTGTATTGCAGCCGAATTGAGCCGGACAGGGTAGTCTCTCGCTACAGGATACCCGAGCAAAGTGACAGAATATTATCGTGTTTGGAGGGGAGTTTGCGAGGGCAGGTGAGGCAGGACAACTCACCAAAGGTTCCTACTCGTTTACCCCAAAATAAAAGCAGCTGCTGTATTACGGATAATTCCATTATCATTTTTTCATCATCATTTTCAGCCCTTATCGGTCCACTGCTGGACATAGGCCTCTTTCAATGAACGTCAAGACGACTGATCTTCTGCTACTCGCATCCATTTCGGACCAGCTACTGCACGGAGATCGTCTTCCCACCTGGTGAACGATCGACCAACACTTCGGTTTCCTAAACGCGGCCTCCACTCCTGAACCTTACTGGTCCATCTGCCATCTGTTCTTCAGATTGTGGCCAGCCCATTGCCACCTCAGCGAGCTCATTCGTCGCGTGATATCGGAAACTTTAGTTATCTACCTTAGGACTTCGTTACGAATTCTTTTTGCCATGTTTCGACCTCGTAGGCCATCACGGGGAGAAGCATTACGGATATATCCATTATAAGGATTCTAATTAGCAATTATTTAATTAATCATTCTATTTAATCTACATAAAATATGTTTTTATAAGGTACGATGGGGTTGACATATCAATTCCAATAATTGGGGAATTAACACTGTTTGGAAAAATAAAAAACACGAAGTAATTAAAGTAAGGAAAAATTATTTATACACTAAACCTGACTAATTTTGGAGTAATTAGCATTCATGTTCTTAACTAATTGCTGACGATCAATTAGCAAATTATCAATTATTATTTTTGGTTGCTGAAATATTTTTTTAGGCTTACTAGAAAAAAATGTATATTTCATTTTTTGCTTAGTGCTAAAATGTTGCTTTAATGAAACATGCTAATGCGCTTGCGTATGCGCTTAGGAGAGGGGAACGAGATTTTTTAGTAATAAGATCCAGGTCGTTTAAGTTCTGCTCTACAATCGCAGGTGTCCTCATATTTGCAGTTTGCAGACCACAGTTGGCAGTTGCGTTTTGACGCCGCAGTCCACTGATACTACGACGGCTGTAATGTTTCAAGGTCATCATTCTCAGAATACAATTTGATAAGTGCGGAGTTCTAGCTCCTCTGAGCGTGATTACACACGTCCAAGCGATCCTAGGACAATGACGAACTGTCCAATCATTCTATGATAATTCCGTTGACGTAATTTTGTATGTTCAACTCCCTGTTTCACAACAATTTTTAGTTAATTTTTGAAGTCCATTTGGTTTTTTAATTAATTTTTCGTTATCATGTAA
This sequence comes from Eumaeus atala, assembly GCA_017140195.1. Lineage (NCBI taxonomy): Eukaryota > Metazoa > Arthropoda > Insecta > Lepidoptera > Lycaenidae > Eumaeus > Eumaeus atala. The sequence goes on along the minus strand of JAFELO010001076.1, from coordinate 57,399 downwards.
AGAAAAATGAATTTACAAAATTAAAATATTTTTTAAAGTAATTGATGTCTTAAGTTTACGCGAAATTTACTCATTACAATAAAACTACTATTACTGATTACTGATTTGTTTCACTCGCGTAACTCCGGTTCTGTTAGTTGTAGCCTCATGGTATATCTTCATAATATATACCTTGCTCGAGAAATAGGCAATTAAACACAAAACCAATTTTTCAATTCGGGCCGTTAATTCCTAAAAATAGCGCGTTCCAACAAACTAACAATAGTACAGACAAGGGGGCAAAAGAGTCCTATTTGACATGCAAATGCGTTGCCCTTCCTTCCTGCCCTCCAATGTTACTGAATTAACCATAAGTAAGTGGTAGTGCCATTGCAGTTGAACGATGAGAGATATGTCTCGTTGTCATGATAGTGCCGTAAAGTGACATATATGGTGTCACGTTTTGTACGGTTTATGAGTTTCCAGTGGTCCATTAGGCGGGAGCAAGGGAAGATGACAATACTGCATTTAAATATGCGCATGTCTATAGGTGTTGGTAGTCACAAAAAAACATCCTGGGTAAAAATACTTTCATTTCGAATTTCATTCTTCTGTACCAAAAGTATAAAACGGGGGGAAATATTACTAAGGCTCCGCCGTCCGTCTTTCCGTCCGTCTGTCTGTCATATCACAAACCGTGATATCTAGGCAATTGAAATTTGCAAACATAACGTATTTTCATTACCGCTATAACAACAAGTACTAAAAACAGAATAAAATAAATATTTTTAAAACAAGCGTGTTTTATCGTCTTCTGGTACGGGACCCTTCAGTACGACTCACGCTAGGCCGGTTGCTTACACATTTTCAATTACATAACATGTAAGCAAGAAAGAATAGGAATTTATATTTATCGCCTCGGTCATCTTACAAAAATACCAAGATACACAGTCAGCGTCGTACAAAAGATGTGCGAAAAAACCGTCCGTACAAAAGATGTGCAATCGTGAAATTATGTACTTTGTAAAAACAAATTAAGAGGTTATCCCCGACTTTACAAAAATATCTTTAAATTATGATCTCTTTCAAATACAATCTGTTTTGTGAAACCACTTAAAATTGTGCACGTAAGGTGGACGTTGCAAAAAGATATGTTCATGTACAATCCAGGATGCTTTAGAATGACAGTTCAGTGTGAAGTTGTGTATCTTGTATTTTCGTAATCAATACTCGGGTATAAGTATTTTGATATCCATTTCTACAAAGCAATAGCACCGGAACAAATTGGATAATGTACACACAGATTGGTGCCATATATTGACATAAGACGCGATAACAACATTTATAACAACTAAATCAATAATATTTAAATGGCTGCGTATACCTGAGCCCACGTTGCATTAACTAGTTTGCAGTGTCATGCTGCGTTGCAGACAAATTAGGCCAGCACGGCCGGGGCTCACATGACATCGCTACATGGCGACAGCTTGGCCAGTGTAAATCGTTATACCGTGTAGTCACGGTGCGGCCGCATTTTGTTTTATTCGTGAATTTCCCGTGAAACTTCAGTAGGTCTGGAACCAGGGGGGCGACCAGCTGGCTGTTGGTGTCGCGGCGGCTAGTCCGCGTGTTACGCTAGTTGTCACGGATGTTTATATGTGTATTATATGTATTTCTTTAATAAAAGATACCTTAAATATGTTGTCTTGTGCTACGAGTACTACCTGTAGCACAAGCACCGTAAGGTGCTCAACACAGGGCCAGGCTAACATCGACGACGACGTGGTACGATAAGTCCAAAAATATTATTATTATTATATTCTCACAGCCAATGTTGATATGCTCGTTTGCCCCCTACACATATACAAGAAAGCCATTTACAATAAGATAATAAGAAAGTTTCTGATCAGAACATTCATAAAATTTACAAAAAGATAAAAATGGCCGCTACGTTACGAGTGATTTCGTAGTTCCGCGCAACAGCAACATAAAAGTTGTGTTTCACCGACCCAAAGTGATAGAGATTTCAAAGTGTTTGCTTTCTTCTCTGCTTATTGCCCTCGAGATTACAAACTTTGGCTAATTCATTATCGTTGTGGATGTTGTTAGCGGATAAGAGACACTATTCATGACGTAAATTATGATTCGTTTCCTATGATACGGCCTGGACATTTATGTTTTGAGATAGTTGTAGAAAAATCTAAGTTTGTTTTGGGATAGTTGTAGAAAAATCTAAGTTTGTTTTGGGATAGCCCAAACATAATTTCTTATATTTCATTCAATGAATGCTCTTAGCGTCAACGTTACAAATATATATTTGTAAGTTCTCAGGGTTTGTCTACACAAAGGGCAGAAAAGGAACCGGCTTCATCGTGTCCGTCCCTCCGTCCGTATGTCACAAACGTTTTACACCGAGGTTATGAGTGTGTTTGAATTTTTTTTCTATTCTTCTGATATCTAAGTGTGTTTATGAACCGCCACCGTTACTAATACTTATAATCTCTTAAAGCGGCAAATCGATTTTATTCAAACCGATTTTCGTTTGATTTTTTTACTGAGTACTACAATCTTAAATTATTTCACAATTCTCCCCCCTCTCTCTCTCTCTCTCTCCCCCTTCCCCTCAAAATTTACTAAAGTGGTAAAAAGGGGAGAACACCTTTTTACCACTTTAGTAGCAAACCAGCCGTCCGTCACGGCTACGGAGACGTACGTGTATGAATGTGTGGAGAGTGCTGTCCTTACTACTTCTTGTAATTTTATGTTTCAAAATCATACTACAATATCTTCCAAATTTTATACATACAGCACGTTTTACTCTACTGTGTGATACGAACGGACAGACGGTCATGACAAAATTTTCATGGTGCCTTGTTTTAGCCATTTGGCTACGGAAACCTAGAAAATCATTAATCTTAGAATAAACTTTAAAGCGTGGTGGCGCTAGTAATCTATATATTAATTTTAAATGTATCGCATTATCAAGGCTGATCGCATGCGGATTTTAGATAATATACTCATTGCCACGTCATTAATTTCTACGTTTTCAATAACGTACATTATTATTTATTATATGTGTGATTTGGAACTTTTATATATGTTTTTTTTGTCGCAGAGATCGAAATTCGAACATAAAAAAAAGATATCACTCCGTCCCGGCTTCCCACTGATGTTCCACTAAATATAGCAAAAATACCATGATTTATAAAAATATAAAATTGTGTTTTTATTTATGGCCTCGCAATAACAACAAATTAAATTTATGACAGAACAACGTCTATCAGGACAACTAGTTGCCAATGATTTCTCTAGCTTAATAAGGATTTACTTTGCTATTTTTTTTCACACTTTGGTTACATTATCGAAATTTTCATAATCATCAAAACCTTTTAGAAAATGTTCTATAGCCTACATTTATCAATGATAATGTACGATTCTAATGTTAAAAGAATTATAAATGGGTACAGTAGTGTCGGTGCCTTTTCTATGCAAAGAAACAAACAAACAACGAAATATCCTCTTTATAATCTTAGTATAGAATATATGTCTTGGAATACAGCTTGACCGTAATAACTCTGCGTATATATTAGACTTAAGCTTGTACGTCACGACGTGTGTGACAGAGTCACAAAGTGAAATATTACTACTTACTTAGTATTATAGAAGTTTTAACATTGTGTGCATAACATTGTATGATATTTTAGGAAGAGGTAGAGGTAGTCACACTACGTCCTACTATGCGACGGAATTTTGCCAGCACACCACTGCTGGTCGAGATGACCTGCAGTGGACCACAGAATCTGTGGGGGGTTACGGGCATCGAGGCGGACTCATAACCCGGGTTGGGTCGCAAGGGGACGACTATCCCCTCTTTTGGCTCAGGGGAATGTAGGCCTGCTTAGGGCCTGTGTGTTGTGACTGTGGTGAGTAGCGATTGGGTGTGTCATGCG
>JAFELO010001076.1:0-45771 GCA_017140195.1 Eumaeus atala | reverse complement strand
CTTGACACAAAAAGTCGATGTTAATGATAAAGAAACCCACTAATTGCTTTCGCTTTTAAAGTAATTAATTTTTATTTGAACCTGCCACTTTTTGAAATGAGGTGTTTACTTTATTCTTTAAAAAAACGATTTCCTTAAGCATGAAACGAAAGCGCGATATGAGAAAAAGGATGAGTAAAATGGTTTGAAACAATGATCGAGAAATCGAGCGTACAACCAGCGGAACGTTCAAAGAGAAAAACTTTGGAGCCATGTCGACAGTCGTATGTCAGAGCTGACACACTCGTTTTACGTCACTGGAGTCAACACCAAGTAGGTAGGTCATCAGAGCTGCCTCAGTGGTTCACTTACCTCTTCTTAAGTTACCTCTGTAGACGGTGTTTTAAAATGATTTACCTGTAACAAAGAATAAAGTATATATTAATTATTTTTACACATTTTTTTTTATAGTACACTTATGGGACAAAGGAGCAATAGCAGCCTACCAACGCCCCTAGATATCTCTCCTTCAATGGACCACCGGAAACGCCTACGCAAATTGCAAGCTGTACGAAATGAGACAGTATAGCTGCCCTCTTACAGAGGTATCATGTGAGCGATGGCATGGTAGATAGCGATTGTATAGGAGGAGGTAGTGCCATGCTGAATATGAGGAGCTAGTGCCATGCTGCATAGGAGGAGGTAGTTCCATGCTGCATAAGAGGAGGTGATGCCATGCTGCATAGGAGGAGGTTGTGCCATGCAACGGAATTGGGCCGCCACGACTGGGGAGGTACCTCTCGCTTACTTGATACCGGCGTAAAGTAACAGCATCTCTGTCGCATCTCGTGCGATTTGTGAGTATCCGATGGCCCGTTATAGGGGAGGAGGAGGAGGGGCAACGCATCGGCATAGTAAGTATGTGAATATTCATGGGCGTCGGTAGTCGTAAAATAGGCTCCGATTGCTCGCTTGGCACCTATTCTATAAAAAAATGGTACTTATATTATAAACTATGGGAAGGCTATATGCTAATACATTTATTCAATATCATGAATCTTAAGAGTTCTTTGATCTCGCTAATCTCTGGAATCACTGATCTGATTCGAAAAACTGTTTCAGTGTAACATGACCCATTTATCGTTGAAGGTCATAGGCTACATAAAGTCGCGCCACGACCAATAGGCGAAGCCCTGTGACGCTACTAATAACTATGAAAGTATCACTCATATGTACCCCGCCCAAACATTTGGTTACATCGCAAATAGCAGTTTAATTTTCCATTTTGCATAAATATAAGCCCAGTGATACGTATATTCACGCACGAGCGACGGTCATATGAAATAGTGTACAATACCAACTTATCAAGGGCCGGTCCGCGTCCGCAGTCTCTTCAGATGACGAGGGTCGCCGGTGACGTCACGGACCCCGCTAGGGTCACTTCACGATTTATGTCAATTATATATTTAATCTGTGACACAGTTTTTCCAGATTCCGATTTCTAGTTTTACTTTATTGGCGATATGTTTTATTAAACGGAATAGAAAGGTTTATTAAATATTTGTATCATAAATGACGAATGCATTGGGATAACGGCTCTGTAGATAATTTCATGGCGCTTACTCCTTAAGGTATGTTTATTTCGTGTGGTATGGAAAAATATAACTAGTGAAATTGGAATTTAGACTTATTAACAGTCGAAGCATTTTGATGACTACCAACGCCCTTGCACCCCTATAACCGTTATTCCAATGCGTTGCCCTACTTACTTCTTGCTCTCCGATCGCCAGCGGGTACTCAAAACCAAGCCAAATGCGAGAACATCGCTATGCAACGCTTTATAGAGTGGTGGGACCCAGAGCCGGTGGGGACGTGTGAACTCGCTCCCCCGCATCCACATATAAAGGCACTGTTACAGATTCTACAAGAGGAGAATGTTTGTTACAACGTGGATATGATCCAGTGAAGATGGCCTATCAAGATTCTCAAAAATCGCGGGTATTTCGACAGAACAGCTACAACTACACGCCAGTATTACATGACGAAAAGACCCTTGTCTGGGTCGGCTGCAATGCCACAACAACTTTCATGAAACCCAGCGGTGAATGTGAATACTGGCCTAAACAAGTAATATTTTAATTAGCAACACCAAGGGCTTGGCGCTTAGTGCTAACCTTCGTCAAAATCGTTTAACACAGCACACTTTCCCCTCACATAATACTAGTAGGCTGGGCTGAGTAAAAGGTTTTCGTGATTCACTTAGGTTTTCACTTGTCGACACACTTAATGCTACCAATATCACTAAATGTGCCTACCCAGTTTATAACAACAAATTTCATGGCAACTTTTTTTTATATACCGACGCCTTGCTATCCTTTCTTCCCCCGCCCCTCACCGGCTACTCACGCATCGCGACACCGAAGATGTCACTTCACGCCGGTATAATGTGAGCAAGAGACACCTCCCCGGTCGTGCCGGCCCAACTCCGCTGCAATGCAGCATGGCTTTTTTTATGGAATAACGACACAAACAAAGTAACGACTAAAAACCACCAGGATGCTAATAGGCTTTACAGTTGTTACGGCACTTATTTCCTGCGTCCTCAAATATGCTCTTTCATTGAGCCTTCTCATAAACTGACGTCGTTTAACTTATTGCTGCAGAATTTGTTTATTTCTTTATTTGTTTAAATGCGCTAATCTCAAGAAATACTGGCCCGAATTGTAAAAATATATGTTTGTATTAAATAGTCCATTCCTCGTGGAAGGCTACGGCGAATCGAACCGGAGTTACGCGGAGAAATCCGCGTGGTGATGCTGGTAAGCTATGTTACACACAATGACGCTGCTAGTTCATTACTATTATTAGTGGTGAGTTAGGATTAAGATATAATTTTTCTGAACTAGCTACAATTTTCGGTTCCGATCCCTCATGACCATTTTTCATTTCATAGCATATGACGTCTCTCTCGATCATTTAATAGAGTTCACCTGTATGTCTGTTTGTCCGATGTAATACTACATAGTGGCACTAGGCTAAAAGCGTCGTTATCGCCTATTATGACGTGACTCATGTCCTTGGCGCCACCTTATCATAATTGCCTTTGGCTATTGTTTGTCTAACATTGGATAATTTTGTTTGTACTGACAAGGCAGGTGCGTAGTAAATGCTTGGAAGGTTTCACACTGTCATGTGACTAACGGTTGATTTTGCAAGTGGTAGCGTCATGCTGCATTGCAGATGAATTGCCCGCGCGACCCCAGCGATAGCATTCACTCACATCATACCGCTGTCAAGTGACAGCATTGCTATCGCGGATGTCTATGATCGTCGGAGATCAGTAAAAAATCTCCGGCTGCCCCTTGCTTCTATATATTATTTAATAACGAGAGTTAGAGGTGAAGACGAGTTTCCACTTCCTAAATGTTGCTCTCTTTTATACATGCAGTGATATTGCTATATTGATCATTTTTCCTCCTCTTCATCCCGCTTCCTCCTTTCCTTCGTCGTCATCAGCCTTTATCGCGCCACAGCTGGTCTCCATAGGATCAAACTCCTTTTACTTAATAAATAATAATTCTTAGTCGAAATCATCTCACTAACATATAGTAACACTATCTGTACATATGTAAAGTTAGTTTTTTATTTCGACCAGTATGTACTTGTGTACTATATATGAGCTACAACATACATACCACTAGTGTTGTGAACGTCTTGGGTAAGAGTCAATTCATACTAGCGCAGAGTCGAAGCGCATCGAAGCGTCAAATTTCTCACAATCAAAGCGAAGTCGCACGAATGCGCGCGTATTCGCGTGAATTAGCGCGAGAATGCGCGCTTTTTCGTGGCATTAGTGATGGACACCAGTTGCCAGTTGAATCTCGTTGTTGAAACTCGTATAAAATGGTTGACATTGATCTTGCTATGATGTTGCTTATACAGTCTCCGTCCGATTCCGATTGCCGACTGACCAGACGGCGCGTAGTTCGCCTAATAGCCGCTTGGCTTCGCACGAATGCGCGCGCACCAAACAGAGTTGCTCGCGCGCAGGCGCGCGAATTCCCTCAGATACACGTGACTTCGCGCGTCTTTTTTTTCCTTGGAAGAAATACGTGCATTACATTGTGGAAATAAGGGTGAATTTGCTATATTAAGTTTCCGATTGACGCTTCGATGCGCTTCGACTCTGCGCTAGTATGAATTGACCCCAAAACGAAAAAGTTACGAAATAAACAGACAAAACCGATGTCACGACTGCATAAAATTGTAACAACAAAATGTTGACATGTTATAAAGTAGAAATTTATTATATAGCAGTCAAGATTTAAAAATAGGGATGTGAAAGTGCCAACCCTGTGTGAAGAGCTTTTCAGCTACACAATTGTCATGGGAACAAGGCATTAGGACTCTTAACATATACTTGCCACGACCTATTTTCCAACAATAGCGAACTGCAACGCCATTTAAATACAACGCGTTTTAGAAATAACACAAATTTATGAAATCAATATCATATTTCTAATTTGAATGATGGAGTCATCCTAGCGGAAGTTATGTTATAGCGACCATCTCTATTAATACAAATAACTGTGCACAAGTACACACTCTATTCCCGCATAATCTCTATTCTATGGAACGGTAGTCTGAAACAATCAAAAAGAAATCAGACTCAGAGCTATGACACAACGTCCTCCCCGAGGCACAGGCTAGTAGCATGAAAAACTTTCCGACCTCGGCCTGCTATTCCAAGTTTAAAAATCAACTTACAGCCAACTTCTAAACAACCAATAACAGTTTCCGTTCCGACCTGTTGATCGAACCCGAGAGATCAGGATCGAGGCCAAATGCTTACCGTTAGACTACGAAGCAGTCACCTTGTGTAGGAATAAAAGTTTGCTATAGTTCAAAGTGATATAGAACGCTGCTGGGTGATACCAAAGCAGATGAAAATTGTGACGAAGTCGGATGAATTGTAAAAGGTTAGTGATGGCATCCAAATTCAAGTTTCCTCCTCTCACTCGCGTGATATAACTTGTACACGGTAGACTGGTAGCGGCCCGCGGTTTCACTCGCGTCACTCCTCTCCTAAGCTTTTTCACGAGTCATGTCTTATGGATGGGATTAGCGATGGGCGCGTTCAAGCAAAAAATATCTCTTCATTTTTATTATATTAGTATAGATATTCGATCAGACATCTCCCCCCGGTCGTGACTAATTCAACTGCAACGCCGCGTGCCATTTTCTTATATTATAGGGGGCAGACGAGATGTATGAACCACTTAACGACTAGCGACGCCTATGGACACCCACATTCAAATACATCCTCCTGTCCTCGTCGCCTCCAGTCGGCCACCGGCTACTCACAAATCACACGACATGCGACAACATAACCATCACTTAAAAACGATATGTGAGCGAGAAGTATCTCACCGGTCGTGCCGACCTCATTCCACTACAAGCGAATGGCACTACTTCTTACTAAAATGTTGTTCTCTATTGAATAAAAATAATGACGAGACATTTATTTACATTAAGTGAACGTGATTAAATCTCCAGTAATGGCCGCCAAACTTACAACACGACACATTAGCTCAGCCATAAGCGATCGAGGCAATATCTCCGTTCCGCATCATTTGCGACTGGCAAATTCGGCATAGCGCTTAAATTATGGTGGGGATGGGGGTGGTGATAACTCGCAACAGTAAACAGCCATAAGCTCACCAGCACATAAATTATACAGCGTTGACTTCTAATGAAAGCATTTGGTCGAAATTCCTCCCAAGTCTTCACAAATACGAAGTAAACGTTTATTATTAGTACCTTTTTGTATCAAATGACTTTTTCGTTTTTGCTAATGTAATTAGTTTAATATTACTGTGTATAACAGGGTTTCTGTTGTTGTCGCGGTGTTGATTTACGTTAAATTATATTAGCACGCTAGGAGCGCCCGGCGAATTCACCCGCGTAACATGGTTAAATTCCATATAAATTTCACTCCCCTATTTCACCTTCTTAGGGGTTGAATTTGTAAAAATCCTTTCTTTGTGCTCACTTACATCTTGAAAGGAATCTCTGTACCAAATTTTAAGTTTCTAGGTTTACAGCACACGTGGTCTACAAGTAAATTGACTCCAGCATACAGATGTACAGACCGACAAACACGACGAAATTATAAGGCTTCCATTTTTAACATTTGGTTCGGAATCGCAATTAATTTCAACTCCAAAGTGATAGGGCTCATTGACAAAGAACCTTGGGATACATGAGGTAGGCGAGAGTGCTATAAGTACTAATATAGTCTTGTCATTTTTATGATGTAACAGTGATGGTTAGTAATAGAGAGTAATGTGTCAGGAATGAGTGCTTGACGAGCTGCCCAAACGCATCATCTGAGGATAAGCAGCGGTATTTTCCCGGATCTGCTGAGCCGACCGCGACTCGCGCGAACCGGACACATTCACAATGCACAGATGCGGATCTGTGACGCACACATGCACGCCCACTGACACACGTCCACTCGCCGAAAAAATTTAATCCCTTAACATGAACCGAAGAAATTCTCGAAAACTCGAGACCCGTTCTAAAAGTTGCGAGCGCTCACCATAATACAGAAAAGACACATCCAGAAAGTCTGGTAAAGACATTAGCTAACTGAGAATGATAGCGTTGTCTTCCGTCTTCGTTAATTGTAAATTACATGCTTACTGGAGTTATACTAGTTAGAAGAACATGCGAGCTACACTGCTGCATCAGTCCTTGTACTAATTATTTTGTTTAGCGCATTAAAGTTGAGTAAATACCCGCATTTTTAGACGCCTTATTTGACGCTCAATTTTATTTATTTATAAAAATGTGACACAAAATTTGTTTTTTTAGAATGGGGGAGCAAACGAGCAATCGGGTCCATCTTACGACTATCGACGCCCATGAACATCCCCATAGTTACTATGTCGATGTGTTGCCCTCCATTATTTAGGGCACTACCTCTTACTAAACTCAGCTGCTAAACCTACACTTTTTTTGTTTGTTTAGCGCTAATTCCAAAAACTACTGGTAAGTTTTTCATAATTATTTCGATATTAGATAGTACATTTACCAGGTTATAAGCTATATACCACAACTTTGAGACAAGTAAGAGCATAGTATGAGAGTCAACCCGCAGGGCACTGCTAGTCTTACCTAATAAGCTTGGCTCTCGCTCCAGCTCGCAAATATAATCAGCACGTTTAATGGAACGCATTGTACAATTCGGTTTGCAGTTGTGAACTCAAATTAGAGCCGATATTTACGCATGGCCGACTTCAAATACTTCATTATGTGATAAAACATCTGTTACCTGTGGGCTGTTTCTGTCCGCTCTAGAAATTAACGCATTGTGATTATACTAAGTTAATTATTATATCGCGGCCATGGCTATTATCTTATTATGTACACGGGATATGCTTACTCAAAGTCTAAGTCAAAAGTACCGTTATTCTAGGATCAGTATCAGAGTACCGACGTAACAAACACACGTAACAAAAGTATATATCATAATACAAAGCGAATTGTAAGAGATTGTATATATTTTTAGATATAGTTTGTAATTATCCTATTCCCAGCGACAAAAAGAAACTAATGGTCCTTCCTATTTAAGTGTTCATAGTAAACTTCGCCAAACTTAGTGTCATTATTTTCAGAAAATATGCTCACCATATGATACGGATACAAACTGACGCGGGAAAAATTCAAAGACCCCGGGCGCGTCACGTGCATTTAGCGGCCGACCGGTCTAGGTAACCGTATTCTTTACATATGACCAAATCCATCACTGACTATGCTCTGTGATTTTGTACAGTTTCATAAAAAACATCCTGTTTAATACTATAGCAAAATACAAAGCAGCAATTACATTTTTTGATGACTACGGACGCCCATACATATCCGCATAATTCTTATGGAGACGTGGGGTCCTCCTTCTCTCCTTCTTTGGCCACCGGACAGTCACACAAATCACGGAATGCTAGAGCAGATTTGTCACTTTAAGGTGACTCGTGCTAGCCCAATTCCACAACAATTCAGCATGGCACAGCATCCCACTCGACGATTCTGCATTGCCAACCGAGCCGTTTCACGGGCTGCTTCACTTTGTTCTCGTGATTGAGAAGCACGAAGTCGAGTCATACTATCGCGGCGCTGTTCACGTGCAATTTCTTGTTCTTCTTCAGTCCTTTCATTTGCAGTATTCTGTATTCTTCTTGCATTACGGCTTTGTCGGGAGAGATTCGATCGTCTTGGTAGCGGCATTAATAATTAAACTTCACTTCACTTTTTATTAAACTTCACTTCACTTCAATCCACTTCTTAATTATTTTTTTAATAGAAATAGTTTTAATATTGATTTCTTACAAATATCAAATTGTCATCCATACGTCATTACATAGCTGTCATTTTACGTCAATTACATAGCTGTCATTTGCGTTTTGTTATTCCAAGTCTGATTCTTTTTGTTATACCACGTTTTATAGTGACTGTCGTTTCATGTCAAGTCACACGGGAACGCTGTCGAACGGAATAAAAAGTCCTATAGTCCTATGTCCGTCTCCTGGCTCTAGGCTACCTACCAATTTTCAGACAAATCTGTTCAGCCGTTCTTGAGTTATAAGTGGTGTAACTAACACGACTTTCTTTTATATGTATAGATAATAATAATATGTGGGCGTATAACACCACGTTAGCCTGGCCTTATGCTAAGTACCGTCCCCTCCATGGTTCAAGCCCTGTCGTGGCGGTGGGGCTCAGTAGCCTGGGCTGATCCGAGATACGAAGCGAAGCCAATTGAAACGATTTATACCCCTCTTATAAGAAGGGGGAATAGAAGAGCAATAAAATCAACAAAGGAGGCACTGATGGCACACGCGGTGGTTTTTGTGAGTATTTAATATGCCACGAGGCCGGTAAAGGCGCGTAAATGCGTTTCCCCGCGTCAACACTAAAATTAACCCAAAAACTTGTTGTGTTACAGACAACGGAAGGTATGTATATTTTTATCAATTTAAGAAATGATATAAATTTATGATTTTTATTATAGAAATACGTATAATGTATGGATAAATACATGGCTTTGGCGGGATTCGAACTCGCCACCTCATGCTCAACGTACAGGGCTTACCTGAACTATGTTACCGTGTTACGCCATCGGTCACGGATTCGGATCCCGCCTAGGTTATGGATCTATTTGGTATATGTATTTCTAATAGTACCGAAACTAATAATAGCGAAGTTTGTTAGTTGACAGCCTCGTGGTCTACTGGTAAGCATGTTTAACAACACTAGTGAGGCTCTGGGCTCGAGTACCGGGTCGGACCAAAGTGTTATTGGGACTTTTCTATTCCCAATAACAGTCCAGAAGTCAGGTTGTCGGCGGTGTTACACTCCAGTTCCACGGAGAGCACCTTTAGCCGTTGGTCTTGCGTCTTATTTTGTGTCGGCCGGCAGTCCGATCGGATCCCATGGGAACAGGGGAATGAGGGAGCAGGGAGTACTTGTGTCTGCGCACACACTTGTGCACTATAATATGTCCTGCGCAATTAGCTCGTTTCTATTACTATGACCCCAGGTGTGTAACCTAGCACTCTATGGGGGAGACATATGTCTAGCAGTTGGCTGATGATGATGAAGATACATACTTAATACGGATTCGTATTTATAGAGGTCGCTGTCACGACCTAAATTCAGCTAGGACGACATTTAATGATTATTATTATTCCACAAAAAACAAATAAACAGGTTCTAATGAAATTTAGCACAGATATAGATTATTACGATCCGATATAACTGAAGGCTGTTAAAAAAAAATCTATCCCGAAATTGTTCGTCTGGGATACATTTAATCCTGGTAGTAACTGATACATAGGAAATGGATTTCTTGTTTTACATTTAACATTTAATCGAAACAATTTTCACGAGTTGTGGTCTCTGATTGCGACATTTCAACGATGATTTCGCATTTTAATTAAATGTAATTCGAATAAAAATAATATATTCAAAACTGGTCGGGAATATGAAATAAGCGTATATGAAGCCAATTTATGGTTGAGTAAAAATATATATGACATCGGTACTATATAAGCGGGAGGTACCTATTCATCCGTGCCTCCGTCACATGAACCTCTACATGAGACGTTCATTCACGTCTTTTGTTTTAATTGTCCGGTGCAGCTTTATTGGTTACTGTAAGACGTCGGGCGACGGTCTAGGATAGTGTCGATAGTGGGACAGACCCCCTCCTTTCCCGCAGATTGGAAGGATGCATACAGATAGTTATTTAGGTTTAGCTAAGGTAATCATTATTGTCTTGGCTGAGGGGGTCTGGTCCTCTCGCCCCACCTCCCGCTCCCTGACGAGGGGGGCGACTCACACTGAGTAGCTAAAGGGCAGGAAGAGCTCGTTGAGCTAACACGACTGGGGGGGGACCAATCTAGTCTCGTCGCTCAACGATACACAAACCAACCCGATGAAGCTGTATTCGGCTTCTCTTCGCTTTCAGAGCATACGTCCAGGTCCTGAGGCCAGCCCAGCGAGGCCATATCCAGCCGTGCCAGTCTCATTGTGCTCCAAGGAAGCATTGGCACTACAACTTATAATAAACCTTCAATAACAAACTAAGCAACGAACAGCAGTAAGCTATTTTGATATTTATAGCAAATTGGAATAACACCACGGGTGGTAGCGACCTGAATTTAAATTACAAATTATTAATAATATACGTAGCACAAGTAAGTTACGTGGCAATCGTTTTAACATTACCTATATATGTAGGTATATAATATAGGACAAGCGAGAAATTAGAGCCAATTTGGTGACTATAGCTATAAATATTGCAGACGCGTTTCATGTCTCATGATTTAAAGTAAGCGAAGGATGACTTCCTAGTGATATCATTTGATACTCAACTCTAAACTACCAGAGGGGTAATTAATTAGTGGTGTTTGTTCTAATTAATTACCTCTAGCTGAAGCATGTGAAACCAAATTATGTAGTTTATTCGACAGTTAAATTAAATTAATAGTGGGCAAATTGGGGACACTAAACGGAGGACTACGCGTCTTCATAACAATTAGTATGCAGATGTCTGCGGTGTCAGTCATTAAAAGATTCCGACTGCCCCTAAAATACTTTAGAATGTGGTTGTCGAAAAATCGATTTACGACCCATATAATTTTACATGAAAACGCTTCTCTGATAAATAATAGATCTGTGAAGACAACGCGATGGAGTGAAAGAGACGACCTATTACATTCGCTGGCGCCACCCATTCGGAACGTTACCATGACTTGGTAAAATCCTTTGACTTTTTTGGGGATGTGGCGTTGCTGAAATACAACACGCTATCACGTTACAGGAGTACCTTCAATAAATAGAGAAAACCCTGGCTCTCCGGCTCTTGGTCTATAATATATTATAACACTAGGCTCATAAAGAGCTGATGGCGTGAAACATAAGCTCGGCGAGATTACTGCCAAATGAATATTAACAAGTTCGTAAGCAGTTTCCTTCGTTACGAGGCCCCATACAGTAGCATTTGTAAGGCAAATTGCCTAGACGCTTAATGCCGACTTCGTGCGGCAAGGAATGAGTTGTAACTTGCATTTTACGTATAAAATTTATTTGCAAAATACAAAAAATAATAATTTGGAATGCAGGGATCATGGTTAGTGATGCCCGGTTCGCTCTCCGATTGTAGAGCCCGTTAGAGAACTGGAGAAAATGTGTTTGTGTGAAAAAGAGATATGCGGTCAACATCATTCGGTCACTGTATAGGTACATTTTATAGTATTTTGGTGACTACCAACGCACATATCAACATAAATTCTTGTTCCGACGTGTTACCTTCCTAATTTGGATGTTTTTTTTATTTCAGTGGCCTTATGGATCACCCCAGGACGGAATCTGTGTTCTTTCACGAGGACTTGTGCACAATTCCAATTTCAATAGAGAAGATGGCTGCGTGCTTCCTTCTGCGTGGGGCTCAGTTATAAACATAATCAGATCAAAATCAAAACGTACCACCTCACATGTGCATGATACAATAAGCGCTTTCTGCGTTAATCGTAACAACGAATTAATTATACAAAATCTTCGGGTACCTTTGATAACTTATGACATCAGGACATTTGTCATTTCAGTCCACCCGTAACTATGGTAGCTGTAAAACTTCGTCGTAAAGTACTTAATAAACCACGATAAAATCCGTTAAAGTGGTTTTTATTATGAAGTCAGATTTATTGTATTACGTAGTGCCGTGCTGCATTTCATCCAAATACAACTTGTATTTAAGTTCAATGCGGCACATAATATACAGGTTACTATTAAGATCCCAGACTCAAACCTGTAATAACACGATCAGGCGCTTACCACGAAACCCCAAGGCAGTCTATGAACACAGTAACCAGAAAGCGCATATCAAATACGAAGCAATAGTAATCATAACATTAATCTTCGATAATATTCCAATTACATATACACAATGCTACGGGCTACTGAGCCTGTCCGGCACACAAAAGCGAGTGTCTCACGGGATTACGTCGTGATTGGTTCCGTATCCTGGTAATCAGCCTAAGACTGATTCTGATATTTCAATAGCGCTATTGATGTTCTATAATGGCTTACGGAGTGTAGTCAGAGCGTTCAAAGCTTTGTGGATCGAATGTATCCCAAACTGAATATGTTAAGCTATACTATCTATGATAAAGTATGTTACCTATGATTAGGAATAATTTACTACTTTATATGGTTTATTTAGACAGAGAGATTCGAGCAGCTATTTAAAAATTACCTTACATTAAATTGAAAAACATAAAAATGAACTTTTTAAAACATATGTTTGTGTATGCAGTGTCAAACGCATCGTCAAGACGAATCACTATTTATGAAATGATTTAAGGCACGAGGAACGAATAAATTTATGTAGAATCGTTTGAACAGAGATCGGTCAAATGTGAAGTTAGTGAAAACACCAGCGTGACGCTTCACCGCGCATACGTTGCTTGCGACTACTTCCTTTCCCTTTCAGAATCACGTTCGTTCGATCCAGTCGCGCATCAGAGTAGGTTTTTAACTAAAGCACAGAAAAATCGTTATACAAACAATTTTTCTACAAGTTCGTCACGAAATGATCAGCAAAAAAGCAAGTACGGACGAGGGTCCAGACTCCAACCAGCGGTACGTTTTCACGTCAACGACAACTCCATTGATACAGTCTCCATTTCAGCGAATGTCAAGAGATAAATGTTTTTCCGCAGCGACAGCAAAGCTATTCAGGTAACAAGTTGCTTACGCTATACTGGCGAGTTTTTGCTTGGCTTACAAACATGTTTCGGATTTTATTTTGTGTCCGATTTTGTACTGGCCAATTTACAGATACAGAACATGAGCTGTCCGTCCCGGCTTCGCGCAGATATTTCGGGAAACATCGCAAAATTCATTGATACGTAAAAATTATTAATTCTAATTCCGGCCTCGTAAAATTCACACGTTTCAATGACAAAAAATCCAAGTTATTACAGAACAACATTTGTCGGGACAGTTTTCAATTATTTATGCAGCTAAATAATGTACTTTGATTGTTTTTTAACATTATCGACGTTTGAATGATCAAGACGTTTTAGGAAATTACATAATAATATAGCCCAAGTTCATCACGGATAATGTAGGATTTAATAGGTAAAAGAATTTTCCAGCAGTTTTCGAGTCTATTCAATGCAAACAAACAATCAATCAAATGTTTTCTCTTTATAGTTTTGGCAGGTTACTTAAACATTTCTCTTTTAGTCTGTTATATCCTCGATTATGAGTCTGTTGGCTTAGACTTAACGTTCACTTATAGAGGCTGACTGTTAAGACATTTTAACCACTCGACTTACATAGACGTAAACAAAATTTTGTTGTTATAGTGAAAATGTATGACGAGTGCAAGTCTCCCCGAATACTCGGCAGATCAAGATCGCATTATTTAAAAATAGAAGGAGAAGCTTCTCCGGCGTCGTTTCAAAGATCTATAAATATAAAAATAAATATAAATATAAAAAAATATAAGAAGTAAGAGTAAAATCGTATGTTATGGTGTAGGTGCGTATGCATCACCACCGGCTACCACCGGCCAGCGGTAACACAAACTGCACGAAACGCGGCTGAGTACTTGGCTACCTACGTAAGCGAGAGATAGCTGCTCGGTCGTGACGGCCTAATTCCGCCGTAATGCAGCATGTCATGACTAATAATTGAAGATATAGAAAAATTTGTTAAAAAGAACAGTTTTCGTTGAGCGCTATACCTATTAATAATAAGGTAAAAGCTTCTTGATTTGCCCGAGACGTAGTATCGGACTTTAAGCTTACCTTCAAGCTGTGTACGAGAACTACGAGTTCATATTCTTGTATATTTTAGGTTTGTGCTTCCAGTTTAGCGGGGACAAGAAGTGGTACTTAGAATTTTTTATCTATACAAAGTATTATTTCATGTTTAGGGTTATGCAAGTTAAAGGGGCAAAAGGAACCCTTATAGCATCACTTTGCACATAAACGGTTGTAACTTTTAATTGCATTGACTTAGAAGTATGATTTTTTCAGGACCTTTTACGTAAATTTCCACGGGGCCCTGGGAAAAATTTGTGACAGATGTACACACGGATAGACGAAAGGAAGGACTCTTACAGTTACAATGCGTGTAATTTCTTTTGTTGCGAAACCCTCTGTAGCGAGTCCGACTCGTACTTGGTCATTTCTTCATAGTATGAGAGGGAACTTTTGATGCCTAACAATGTTACCGAATATCGGGGAGGACGACATGAGGGCAATACATTTGGATAGCATTTGTGCTGATGTCTATGGGCGTATAAAACTTCGTGACATACCTGCATACTTTTTTTCGGACCTGAACTTATACTGTGAAAGCGAAGAGAAGCCCAATACAGCTCTATCGGATTGCTATGAGTGCTCGTCTGGTGTCGAGAATTTGTTCCGCAGATGACAGAGATGCATCCCGATATGAGAGTGTTTGTAAAAGATAATTTAACTATTATGATCACGGCCAGAGTGATCTCTCAGTCCCTCTTCCCCCGACTTTGACTTTGGGGGCAGCTCGCGCTCCGTATTAAATGGCCTCGGCGCTGGCGTGAACATTTGGCCCATGGAGAATATCATGACTGGGGGGCATTCCCCCTACCTAGATACGTGTGATCATCTGTCTATCATCAATTGTATTTGTACCGAACGTAGATAGTGACGTGACATAATGACGTGTCATGCATCACGATGACGCGAGTTGTTGGTGTTCACCCAAAAATCAAGACGCCTAAAGTAGTATTCACATAAAAAAATCATCAACATTTAAACATCACAAAAATCCCACAATATCAGCCACCATCAATTTCAAAACCATTATTGCACCCACGCAGAGTCACGTCGAACCCAACAACAATAACCATATTGACATTGCGAAGGAACAAGGCTATTACCGAATAAAATTTCATAGAAAGCTTCACAAACAAGCCCGATCGAGCGAGCCATTAGGGGCCATGCATAAATTGTTAGCTCAGTGACGGCTACCGCACACAGACGCGACGACTAGCGCCTTTGTCGACTTCATTCGCCTCTACATAAGCCTCTTTTAATAGTCCATATTTATCTTGACTCGTAAATTTCGCTTAAATTTTTCCGTCCCGTATAAATATTTAAATGTGCACGATATTTTAGTTTGCTGTTATCTCAGTTTGTTCTAACAAAAATTTGATTTACAATATTGAACATTAGATTAGCTGCGGTTGATCGGTTGGAAAGGATAACAGCGGCATAGTCCGGCCCGACAGGGGAGGCATTTCTCGCTAACATACACCGCCGAAGAAGTTCGTGAACTTGGGTGGTCCATTAGAGGAAGAAGAGTGAAGGTGGGCAACACAGCAGCATTGCAATTATACGTATGTCTGTGGGCATCGCAACCCTTTGGTAAATTTTGCACGCCGACCGACTACACTTTCGTGCTCTGACACAATAAAAAAAGGACTTGAATTGTGGGTTCGGATTTAATTTAGACCGTTTCGAAACCGGTCGATTTTTTTTTTGTAACTTATTTCTGTTGAGCTCAATATTTAACAACTCACATTGTTTAGTTTTTACCCTATTTTTATATTGTGTATACCACCTAGACGGAAACATAAAAATAGATAACTATAGCAGGGACTCAAAGCTCCATAATGTGTGCAACACTTTCATGAAAGTTACACGTGTTATCTGTAACATAATTATTTCTGTGATTACTTTACGTTTCTATTTGTACACTTTTAAAACTGTTGCGTCTTACGCCTATTCTTTCTGTGCCTTCTTTGAAAAATATATAGCGTACTTGTGTACCTCGTATATATATATATATATACCTCGTGTTATCTTATCACATTACTTATACTGGTACCTATTCTGCAAAACACAAAACAAACCAAAAGCTATAAGTACAAAAAATTTTGAACGTACAAATTCTCATCAAATACATAAATATTAACATTCAATATATTTTAACATTGAATGTGGATATACGCTAAAGAATAAAAATCATTGTAGAAAACATATGTTGAAACTATTACCCATTCAGAAAATATTTCTCTAAAATAAGTCCACAGCACGTAATGCAAAGTAACCCGAAACTTTGTTGAACAACCCAGCGTCCAAGCAAGTTATCATTCGGGTTATAAATGACAAAAGCTGTAATAAAAATAAATCACACTGTTCGAATTTTGTACATTAAAAGTTACGCCTAGAATAAATATTAAATAACGAGCTTATTGCTCAACATAACGGAACAATAAGAGTCATTATAATGCAACAAACAATAAATAACAGAGCAATAACACTAAACAATAGGGAACGTGTGACAATTGACGTTATTAAGGCGAATATTTTATACCCAGTGTTCCAGATAAAAAATACAATTCGTTCAATTGCTTTTGTTATTCGAAATGGGATAATAAGGATGTTCTGTTCGTTTTTTTTTTGTTTTCAGTCTTTTAACGAACATCGTTAAAAGAGACTTCAAAATTAATTCGTATCATTTGAGACTCTGTTTTATAAAGATTTTATTGGCGATTGCTCAAAGTAGCTTCGCCAATAAACCATGTTTTATTATAATAAAAGATAAAATGTTTACTGTTAGTACTTGAGCCGTTATGAATATGTGTGTGCGTTTGTGTGTGTGTAAGTGAGACATTCCTTAGGTGCGTTGAGCACTTTTAAGGTAAGCGAAAATCATTGAACACGCGTCACCGTTACGCGGGACATATTACCATCACGTGTACAAGTTTATATTACAGTATCTTGTCGTAAGATTTAACCAGAGTTTTTAAGTCGGCAGTGATATTTTCTGCAGTATCCTACATACATCGCCACTTTAGGTTTTCCTTTCGGCGTCTGCTGTTAAAAACTAGCTCCTGCTTATATATGATAGTTGAATATACTATAGTAACTATATTCATCATCCTCATCATCGTCAGCCGGTCGAGGTCTACTGCCGGACAGAGGCCCCCCTCCCCCCCCCCCCTTCTGGTAGACATCGAACGTAATATAAGTTATAAAACTACTAAAGTGCTGCTAGTGATAGACTGCCGTGTAAAAGTTGAGTAGTTTTCGCGAAACGCCTCACCGGGCAACCTTCAAACATTTTTACCAAGTTATTTGACTTTTAACACGCAACCCCAGCGGGCCAGCGGGCAGACAGGCTGGCGTGCTCTAACCTATTTCATACCTGTAAATGCGCTGGTGTTATTTATAGCGTAACACAGGTATTAATGGCGGCGGTGAGGGGTAATTTTCTCTGATGCCAAGCGCATTTAACCTTTGACCTTTTTATGACCCAATCTTGGTCTTCCCATTGTATAGTCGCAGCCAGTTCAGAAAGAGGTTGTGTTAGTGCTGAATTGCAGACGAATAGATCTGGCGTGATCGAGGACGTCTCATTCACGTCATTTCGGTCCGGTGTGTGAATTTCCATTGGCTCATTAGAGGAGAAGGATGAAGGAGAGGGTAACGTCTATAAATCCTTTAAGCGGATGTTTATGGGTGTCGGTACGTTACCACAGGGCTCCGACTGCCACCAATGGCTCATCATTTTAAGACAGTATTGTGTGTAGGAGAGGTACTTTCCCGGTCGTTCAGGATCGATACATTAATAATGCTCACACTACGTCTTACTTACATACCGACATGCACACAAACACCGTAGATATGTGTAGTACAATTAGAGCACGCACCTTTTACCTTTGCCACTTTAGTACGATCGCTGTAGAGAATGAAAACGCCACACAATACACATTTACATTCAAAGACTTGTGAACGTTTTATAGTAGGCTGCGACAACAGGTACATGCGAGTGACAAATCGTTTCGTATTTCGTTTCGTTAGGGTTGGCAATTTTTTCATTTAATAGCTCAATTTTCGGCTTTTTTTTCTTTTGAGCCAGTACCAATAGGAAGTAAATGTATTTTAATTAATTTTATTAGAGTTGCCTCTAATGGTACAGCGAACAGCGGTTTGAAAAAAAGGCTACCTTAAAGCCTATCAAGCCGACCAAGAACGTAGACATCTACTACATATATATATATATATATATATATATATATATATATACTACAAAATATATAGTCACAGTCGAATGAAAAAGCTAAGTCATTTACAATTGCATACCGCAATAAACAAAACGGGAGTGCAAGAACTCGTGAAGTAGGAGAGAGATATCCGGGGCCCAACGATCCGTTTTAACCGCTCGGACCTTGTTCCATTCGTACAAAACCCATTAGAATAAGTAAAACGCAGAAACTAAAGTCTAAATCCATGTTCTATTGGTACAATCGACGTAAAGCAGCCTCAAACGCCCCAATTAAATCTAAATGGAACTGACAGAAATATTTTACATATTTCTCTACGTAACTGAGATCCATGGCACACGTACTACCAATTATATATTTTATTATGAAACATTTGTGAATATAAGAAATCTGAATTTAAAAAGATCCTGAACAATCTTCACATAATTTAAAAAATCTAAGCGCTTAAAATGTCAATACGTTTAGTGTTTTGTAGCTAATAACAAAATAAACTGTCAGCTGTTAAAGTATTTGTAAATCAACATTTAAAAAAAAGGCCAAACAAGTGTTATGGCAGCCCTGTATAAAAATATAGTCACCGCGCTTGTCGGGTGGTTTGTGCTCATGTGTACCTGTTAGGAGCGAACTTGTTTACGGGCCTGTAGGGTATCCGTTATGTCGGAACAGATTATAAATCTGTACACTCTATGGGGCGTTCTAAATTCTGTGAACTTATCACACCGTGTCAGCCTATCCTGTTTTATTTTACTGTAGTTCGACCACCGAGTAGCTGAAGTCACATGATAACTACCCACGCCCATAAACATCTGCACAATTGTTTACGTTGCCCTCATTAGCTGTAACTAATGGCAAATCGCTTGAAACGCGAAAACGAAACTGTTACGATACCTCCCCGGTCGTGCCCGGCCAATTCGGCTGCAATGCAGCATGGCACGACCTCTTACCAAGTACTGTAAGGACTTGTGTTGCGGGTACTAGTCTATGCAAAATATTTTGTAAAAAGAAATATTTTTTTCAATCACTAACTTGACGAATTCTTTAGAATTTTGGAATAACGTAAAAATACTTTTAAACTCGATAAGATAAATTATTCCTTTAGGATAAATTTTAAGACGAATAAACCGCGGGTACATCTAGTACATAGATAAATCCTGTCCGGGCGGTATTCGAACCCGGGAGCGGTAGTGTAAAGTCCGGTTTTGTGGCAGCCGTTGCCGGTCGTCATATTTCAACTTGTACACTCTTTTATTAGCGTAGCCGGCCATGTTTTATTTTTAAATTTAGAATGTCATTGTGTTTTTCTTTTAAAGTAAGGAGACACTCAAGAAACAGCTTCATTAAATTTGACAAGCTAAGAGGGAGGCGGCACTTCAAGGGCTATTTTTTGTTTATGTATTATTTTTTCCACGTCATTTTTAATTCTTTATAGATCACAAATTAGTTAAGGTAAGAAAAGGTCTTCAGCCCAATGTTCCTGAGGGAAAATTTACTAACGGTCGCTAATAAGTTGGTGTTACTGTAAATAACTAAAATACCTTATTTTTTTGGTAACTACTGATGCCCATAGATATCCGTTATGTAATGCCGACGTGTGTCCCTCTCTTGTGGGCCACCAGAAATACAAACAACACGAAATGCGACAGCATAGCTGTCTTTTGAGGCACTCTCATGTGAGCGAGAGTGAAGTAACAGGTAACCACCGCTCGTACCTGCCAGCCGAATTCGGCTGCAATGCAGCTGGAAAGTAATAATGAATTCCCTAATCTTGGAAAATAAGACGACCATAGTCGACAGTTGGACAGATCCGAGCGGTCGACCTTCTTTGAGAACGGGTAGACACAAAAAAAGAGCCCAATAAGACTGGCCTTAACTTTTTTATTACGCTGCACGGGTACAAAAACTCGAACTTTCGACGAAGGAGAAACAGTTTTCATATAGAATACGTGAGCCCAGCGGAGTATTACCAATCAGTGATAGTGTACAGAAAATAAATAATCAACGACGGACCCGTCACACGACACTAATTAAGTTCATGCGTGTGGTCGTACCTTAAGTGGTAATGTTCAAACGAAAACTGTTCCTATAGTGTTTAGTAACTAGAGCATGATTTTGCGTGTGATGTGTTTAATGTAAGGAATATATAATGGTCTATAGAATAATAGGAGGTAAATGAGAATTCGATAAGATGTATTGTTATACGTCGTGTGATATTTCAACGGGAAATAAATATGAATTGAGTTGTTAGGTATTCGATTATGTTTGTTTCTTTTTTAAACTAAAACATTACGTCATATCATGTCACGCTATATAGTAGTACTAGCCGTGCGCCGCGGTTTCACCCACATAAGGCATATTTAACCAACGACATCCCCACTCACAATGAACCCTCGGGAGAGGGTGGGGCGGATGTCATGCTCGCGCTGATCGCTGATCACAGCGCCTATATAACCTCGTCTCGAAAGCCGGAGCTCGTAACTAGGCGCATGCAACGCATGCTGGACCGGTTGCCGGAGTGGCTTGACAGATGATGCATGTCCGTCAATGTGGATAAGACCGCGGCGCTATATGTCAGCAAGTGGCGCTCCGTGCCAGGGCTGTTAAAGTTTAGTGGCCAGGATGTGTTTCGGGCTCCTGATGGGCTGGTCAATCAGGCGGGGGCAGCCCGCGCTTTACTGCGGTCGGTACTGGCATCCAAACTTCCTACACGTACAAAAGTACACAAGACATATATCCAGTCCCAGGCTCGGCGGAAACGCCAACAGCCGTACGTGAGCCGGTCGCTACGTGCGACCACCTGACGAGAGGGTCCACAAAGCGGGCTAGGGGCTGCGTGTCCGGCAATCCGGTCATGCATAACGCGCCCACTCCACCACTCACCTATAAACCTAACACACCACACAATACATAGGCTTTAACCAGGCCCTTTTCCCCCTCGCTGGTCGTGCTGGCCCAATTCTGTTGCATAGGAGGCTGTAATGTCATACACTATGCATGGTACTACTTCCTCCTATGCAGCATAGCCCTACCACTTCCTAAAATAGTGTTGGCGTTGTCTCCCGGATTTCAGATACGTCTCTAGGATCTAGAAGTGGTTATAGCACTAAGGGCTTTACAGGCAGTGAGCCTCAGTAATAGTTTAAAAAAAAATACTCACAATGCCTTTTTACAACCTTTAATTATGTAGAAAGTAATCTTGTTGTCTCAGGGCTTCGAGACTTCCCCGCCATGGTTCAAGCCTTGTCGTGGCGGTGGGGCTTAGTAGTATGGGGTGAACCCAGGCGAAGCCAATTGAACCGAAGGGGATCTTTGCATTCGTCTTATAAGAAGAGGGGGTTTAAAGATCAGGAGGAGGAATCGCTCTCGGTATAAGAAGAGGGTCTTCTTTGAGGACCGGATCTAAGAGCAACAGGAAGTGTCACTTTTGCGCACGGCGCGAGAATGGGAATCTCACCCCATTGCACTGTCCCTAAGTCGGTGGGGTTGTCCTGTAGAGCTGTGCCTGGGCCATCTGTGTAGGTGGAGTTGTTCCCTTAGGGGGCTGACTAGCCGTCGAGATGTCATGATGATTGTTGTTCCGGTTCGCCTCGCCAAGGGCGGCACTGATGGCACTCGCGGTGGTTTTTTGTTTGTATTCGACACTATCATGTCCCTCTGGACCCAGGGCCGGTTAAGGCGCGTAAATGCGTTTCCCCGCGTCAACAAAAAAAGAGGGCTTCGAGACTTATCGATAACCGCTTGACCATCAGACATTAACATCACACGTAAGTTTTGATAAAGATATGTCTCGATGTCTTAAGTTTATGCGAATGTTACTCATTACAATAAAATTAATATTTAACTAGCCCGACGTTTCAATCTGCGGATTCTGAGCATGCAGAAGTTGGCCCCCGCCATTACGTTAGATTTGATAAAGCGCAAATCCTCACTAGGAAACACACTTCCTTTCCCAGTCAGCGCTTGGGACCCAGTGATAAACATATTCAAATAATAAACTAAACACAAGAGGGCAAACGCCCATGGGCATCCGCATGATTACTATACTGAGGCGTTGTCTCCCTTTCCCCTTTCCCTCCAATGGCCCAATCTTCAGTTCTATTTTATCCGAAAAAACATATGTAAGCAAGAGTAAATTTCTCGTGCATAACCGATTCGGCTACAACGCTACACTTTAAAGAGCAGTATTAATATTCCCTGTGTTAATATTCAATATTACCTACATGTATATTGCATTATATCATCAATTAATTAACTTAAACCAATAGCGAGAGGCACCGTAATTGCGCCTTCAATTAGTTAATGTTTCATGTTTTCGGAACTTTCATCATCACTGGCCCGTTGCCGTCCATTGTCAAAAGACAAGAAGCCTCATATGCGCCGTCGGTTTGAAATGCTGGTGTCCCTTTGTAAGGACAAGTTATGGTACGTCCGAATTCTAAGTAGCAATAGTAGTTTCCGATTACCTATTGAAAGAGAGGAAGGTAGGAAGAAGATTATCACGTCGCCGTAACAATTATGCAGATATCTATGGGCGACGATAATCATCAAAGCTCTTCGACTGCCCAATTATACTATGTGTCATTTTCAACACATATATGGATATGATTCTGAAGTGAAAAGTGCACAGAAAGCGTTACGCTCAACTTTACCGTTTTACGCGATTTTGCTCATATTTTTTCATACCGCGCGCCTAAATTGTTTCTTAAGGAGTAGACTGCAAGAAAAAAGTGCCTCGTATTTTTTTATAATATAAAAAACAAATGAGAAATTGTGGGCTTTTTATGACTACCAACTCCCATAGACATCTACATAATTATATAGATGCGTTGGCCTCTTTTCCTGCTCCACTCCACTGGTTCGCCATAAATCGCGGGGCAAAAGCACAACTATCACTTTACATCACACGAACGACAGGTACCTCTCCGGTCGTGCCGGATATTCTTCTTCAATGCAGCATGGCACTACCTCTTAATAAAATATTAATGTCGGCCACTGCGGCCACCTCTATTCTCCTATTCCGGTGGGACGGTAATCCGACAAGAACTTAGACACATCAGGCGCAGGACCGACGGCTTAACGTGCTCTCCGAGGCACGGCTGTGAACCACTGAACTGATGTTAGAACTTGAAAAATCCCAATAACATTTGTGGTCCGACCCGGGATTCAAACCCTGTACCTCACGACTGTGGAATGTGCTTAAGACTAGATAGACCACGAGGCGGACACAAAACTACTTAAGGAGGAAGCTCAAAAAAAGTCCCTCGTGTACTGAGATAAGTCACGATATATCTGTAGGGCTAGTCGTTACATCTGATCGCTATCTCCATTACTAATGAAGGTTATTTACAATGTTTACGCGTCGCCACCGATGTGTTATATGCGGACGAGATACTCTCTCGACGGGGGAGCCGTTAGTTTGCGCTGCGTGTTGTGTGTCTACGATTTATTTGAATCGTTGTGAGTTTATGACTCCAAAGGATACAAGACCCGTGTAGAATTCATAGAGATAATATGGATAGAGAATATAAACCATAGACAGGAATATGACGGCGAGAGTCCGTCTTGGTCAACAGAGAAGGATGATGGAAGGAACATTATATTTTTGTCTATCTAATCTCGCACGTGCATTGTGCATGAATAAAAAAAAATTGAGACGGCACATAAACCACACTTGTTTCCGCTGCAGGGAACTCCTCCAGGTCCGAAAAATTAAACAAAAAAATGTTTTATCTTTATGGTAAAATAGTGTGATACTTTTATGTATTACGCACCATCATATCACAGTAAGTTAACATAAAGTCGCACGTCAAAACTGACGTACAGTTTGTAATAATAGAAGCTCCACTTTACTAGGCACTTAGGATCGTATAGTATCTGACTGAGAGAGGTAGACAAAAATCTCAAAAGGAAAAATGAAACCCATTATAGATAATCTTTATTGTCCGTCTGTCTGTCTGTTACAATTTTAATTAAAATAAAAAGACTATTAGGGATATGCACACATAAGACAATTAAGACACTTTAACATTTAATTAAATATGGAATATGGCGTCGGTAAGAAATCAAGAACACACCCTTTTTTATGAAATATAATTTTTATTTAATTATTTTACTTTTAGTTCCCCGCCGGAAAAGATAAAACTATTTAACTGTGATTTGGTGAAGGCAGACAGCGTCAGCGTTAAATCAATCCGTCGTCCAAGCCACGCCGAAGAGAAAAAAGAGTGACATTTCTTCAACACAGGGAACATTAAGCCTTACAGTCAAAGCTGACAGATGTATTTTTTTATAAAATATTTAAGTTTCAAAACATAATTGCGACAGTCTAACCCTTCCTAAGGAAGGACTAGAAGGATCACGTCGAAATTCAGTTTTGACGCCCACTTGAGGTGCAGAATTACAAGGACCCGCGTGCGCAAATTGTGAATATATTTATTTTAAACCACATACAGAAAATCGATAAAAGAATAATTATGATACACATTAGCAAGTCGGGTAAGTCCCGAGCGACGTAATAAATCACTTTTTAACGATTCAGTTATGTTATAAAGTCAATAAACAGACTATAAAGTTTGTATGTTCTTCTAATATGATCGAGGTATTCAAATGATGGCCAATAAAAGTTTAAAATAACATAAAGTGGATATTCCGAATTGCATCTATTTCGATATAGAGGACGGATAGCGATTAATTGGAATGCAGTAAAACCTTTTTTGGGACTTTAGATAGAGTTTTATTATATATATAAAAATTTATAGTCCGTCTGAATATATTCAGTATGCGGTGGTACCTTTGCCGCGGAATCGAGCTGGGACGATTGATGTGATGGCATCGATGCCGCGATTGGTGCGGCCTTTTGGGTATGTGTGTGTGTGTGTGTGTGTGTGTGTGTGTGTGTGTGTGTGTGTGTGTGTGTGTGTGTGTGCGTGTGCGTGTGCGTGTGCGTGTGCGTGTGCGCGTGCGCGTGCGCGTGCGTGTGCGTGTGCGTGTGCGTGAGCGTGTGCGTGCATGCGTGCGTGCGTGCGTGCGTGCGTGCATGCGTGCGTGCGTGCGTGCGTGTGTGTGTGTTTGTGTACATTATATTCGATTTAATATTATTATACAGACATTTGTTGAGATTTAGAATCGGCAATCATCCTTGGGTCCTGTTAAAGATGGCATGTAAGTCATTTCAAATATTCTGTAATTGACTACAAGAGCTTATAAAAAAATTAGTAGCATCTGCAAATATGGACAAGGGCTATGCAATAATGTTGTTAAGGTGTGTAAAGTACAAGATAAAAAGCTTTGGTCCAACAACTGACCCATGTGGAAAATTCCGCTAATTATATTTCTGATTTTGACAGAGTTGCACCAATATGCACTCGTAAGATTATATTTGTAAGAAAGTACTTATCCAAGCCAAAAACTTACCACGCACATCCAGCTGTTCAATTTTGTGTACGAGGCTATTCACATGTGCGCAGGTCAAAACCTTTCCCAAAATGTAGGCAGAGGATCTGCGAAATATCCGTCATATCTTTTTCTATCATTTGGACTAATTTATTTATAGCTGAACATAAACCCATGGCGATGAAATTGAATGATAGCCTATTGGAGGGGAGGAGAGCAATGCATCTACATGATAACAATAATGTGGATCTGTGGGCGTTGAACCGTAAAAAGGCGTGGATTCCCCGTTTCCCCCCCCCCCCTTATTTTATAAGGTGGCATTTGTAAGGCGATCTATGAGTCGCCGGTAGCCCATGGGGGGATAGGGTGTAGTAGGACAACGCAGGATTTTTAAATTTTGGATAAGGAATCCTTAACGAGATATCTTGCCGCATCGTACTGACGTACGTACGTATTTGCAATCGCCAGTATGAAAAAATCGATATGACTATAAATAGACAAGTCTTCGAGTTATAACAGTTATTGGACTATAAAATGTGTTTATACTTTATAGTCACTAAATAACAGGAAAAAGATTCCAAGTTATAAAATGTAATCTCAAACGTTGTTGCCACTCCTGTTTCGGTCAAAATCAAGACTTAAAATTATTATTGTTGGACTGGTCATAATTTCAAGATATGATATGTTCTGCGAAGGATATGTTATCTCTCGTTTCAAAGAATTCTTGCTTTGTCAACTGTTCCCTAGATATATACTAAATCATAATACACATTAAGCCGGCAGTCCATCAAACACAGGCGCCATTAAATCAAATTTGATATAATAGCGGCAACTTGACGGGCTCACGTGATAACATTCAGGTATTGGAATTGAAGGGCGTCCAAATAGAGGCTGCATGGAAACCGTACCATAATAGAATATACGTACGATTTTATTAGTCCACTTTAATAGTGTTAACTTTGCATTTAACTTACGAATGTTTTTCATATTCTGGATGCATTCTAGTATTTAGAACCCTCTGATATCTACCGTGGCCCATATTTATACGTGTAATTGTTATGTAAACGTGTGGCCTTCCTTCTCTCCCCCCACCACCCTAGACAGCATAGCTGTTACTTTGCGGCGGTATGCGCGAAAGACACGTTCCCGGTCGTGTCAGCACAATCCAACAACTATGCAGTATGTCAGTGACTATTCTAAACTACACGACAATTATACACTCTATAAGGACAGCAGAGGTGAGCAATGTTACAATTTGTATAGAGTCATCGACAAATGCAGCTGAGTGTAATACGACAAGTAGAAAGTTAATTATTTTCGTAAAAATAATATTGTAATGAGAATGGCAGTAAATGGGAGTGTCATTCTATTGCCGTGTTAGAGAGAGAGGAGGGACCTCTCGCTTACATGATACCACCGCAGTGGGATGGTTGTGTAAGCGTGCTTTGTCCGGTTTGTGAGTTTCCTGTAGCCCATTAGAAGAGCATCTCGAATGGTTAAAAAAAATCTACATTTACGTGTCGTTAGTGGGCGTCGATAGTCATCAAACCCCTCCGACCACTCGTTTGCCAAGTTACAAGGTTTACGGCACTCCAATTAGAACACGAAGCAACGCCCTTGGGACAGCTACGGCGCTGTCGGCGAAATTTTTTTAAAAGATAAAACTTTCAGTTCGTAAATTTTCTGAACGTCGAAAAAATAAAAATGTTTCTGTAATTTTGACAAACGCATCTTACGCTTTTTATGATGGACTCCAAAGTTTTACGATGATTGAATAAAATATTATATTTTTAGTGTCTCAAGTTTTATAATGTGAAATAAGGCTCGCTTAAAAACTTCGCGTCAATCTGTTTTCCCTGTGATGAACTGCGAGGTTAAATACTTCATTAAAGCAGTATAATGTACAGCACGAATAAATATTAAAGTTCATTTTTTATGTGAGTCAAAAGTAAGTTTTTTTTTTTTTTTTGAGCAATCGGATGCTTTACAACGGACTTTAATCGGACGACCAACGCCGATTCATATCTGCATCAGGCAGGTGCGTTGCCCTCCTTCCTTCCCAACCAGTGACCCACCGGCTACTCACGGAAATCAATTCATTCTACCATCGGTTTAACTCCAGCCCTATCCATCACAACTGGTGAAGCGAAGTCAGCGGGTCTCATCAATAAATAAATGAAATATATACGGACATACAACAAAATTTACAAATTATACGATGTACAATTTAACAACTTAGAAGAATCATGATTACACACAAACAGTTTGTGAAGAGCATCTTATCCCCACGGTTAGTATCTGTCAAAAACCCTATTAAATTATTATATTCTTTACCACACCAACAACCTTTCAAATTATTTTTTTTCTAAGTTTTTGGACGCTTTCTCGTATCTTATTTAAGAGGCGTACACATTCTCCCCGAAAGTATTGTTTTATTTTGCTAAGTCTATGAACTGGTATATCCAGTTTGTGTATGTTTCTAGTATTTATTTCATGCTTATCACTTTTTTTTTATTAAATTCACTTATATTGTTACGCACATACAGAACGTCACGCAAAATGTATTGACACTAAACGGTGAGTATACCGATTTATTAGGTTGGTATTAGGAATGTGTATTAGGATTATAACGTGACGTCTTCAGTGTCGCGTTTCGTGCGGTTTGTGCCTAGCCGATGGCTCATTGGGGGCTGGGGGAAGTACGGTAACACATGGGCAGTAATTATGTGGATGTTAATGGGCGTCAGTAGTCGTAAAAAATAATTTTTGTTTTATAATATATAATTATTTATATAAAAAAGGCTATAGCAACATTTTCCAAAACGTTTTAATCAATACGAAAAGATACAATCTAAATAATATATATTCTAGACTAAGAAGCCGTTCTGTGACATGTCATCTACTTGCACCGTTACGTTTACGTTTACGATGCCGAAATTAAAATTTATATATTTGTACTTTTGTAAATTATTTCGTGAAATATCCGTGCAGGGCTGGGAAGGGCTGCTAGTATTTTATAAAGAAAAAGAATATCCCTGGAATTATCTTTCAATGTAAAATAGGTATGTAGGTACCATTGTTCAGGTAATCGTATCTTCGTACGGCCAGCACCTATTTAGAAGTTCCAATAGACGGTTGGAACAGCAATGAGAATTAGCTCCGAAAAAACAGTACCGGGTTCTTTTTGGTACCTAAATAAGAGCGCCAGGCGGAATAAGTTTATGTTTGCAAGTACCCGTGATGTCTCACAAAGTTTGTAATTTAACCATGCTATAAAAATGGGATGAAAACGGCTTCATAAATCTCCATCCAAAATTATCTATTAAAGCCGTTATCCGATCCATCACCCCCAGTAATTAGGGGGATGGATAATCGGGATGATTCCTGCCAAATGCTGCTGCCATTAAAGTGAGGGGTGTTTTGTGGGATAATGAAAAAATCACCGGCCCAGCGGAGCGTAAACATTTCCAATTATTAAGCACCCTTAAAACGTGCAATAATTTAAACATTAAATTTTATTATAAACTTTAATACGAGTCGTAAGGGTTATAAAATACGTCACAGCGTCATCATCATTCTTTTACAAACGACAAAAGGATAAGTTTGCTCATACACATCACAACCAGTAGTTAAGTTCGTATACTTGTTTATACCACAAGGCAGCTTTGATTCACGCTCACAAACAACCGCACAACCTGGAGTTGAGTTCGTATAGAGGAATCACAACGTTTTAACGAGACAGCAGACCCGTCGCTTTACTTTGTAAGCCAGCCGGGCTGGTTATGGCGATGCGGCAATCCAGAACGTGTTACAAAAACACGATCTGTGTGTATATGCGAGATGAGGATGCACATAGTTTACCGCAGGTATCGAATATATTATACTGCACCGTAAGACATTTAATACAAACAAAATGTATACATAGGTCGCGTGATAAATGCTCAGCCATAGAGCAAAGTGCGATGGAAACTGAAAGCACGACAAGCAGAAGCGACCTTATCAGTGCGGTAAAAAGAGAGTACTAGCTCTGTGGGTTGACCCCTGGCGTACGTACTTGTAACTACACTCTTACATGACAAAAAAGTGACGGCACACGTATTGCGATCGACATTCGATCCCAAATAAAGAAAAACCCAAAAAATAAAAGTCTAATTATTGTTTGACAGTTGACACTTTTTTTTTATAGAATAGCGGGCAAAGGAGCAATCGAGCATTTTAACGACTCCCGGCGCCCATGAACATCCACATAATTGCTATAAATCGTATCTCGTAACACATCAAATGCATGTATGCGTGTACATAGTTTTATGTAATTAAAATATTAAAATCTAATGCAAATTGTATATATCTGCACACAGATAACATTTACCTTCTCTAATCTGCTCCTTCTCCATATTATAAACTTCAAATTTCTTCATCCGCGCAATTCATTGTAAATGGAAGAAGTAATTTTTCCACGTAGGTACGTGAAGAAAAAGGAACTTTATTAGTATGTATAAATACATAGATGGGAAACAATTATGGATAATCCGTAATGCTGACGCGAATTTTTATGTTGAGGTACGCCTTAAAAAATGGGAAATGTAATTAAAATGCTTAACAAGTATACATGGCATTATCAGAAACGTTTAGATTGTCACGCGATGACATGTTAAGCGTCAAAATATTACCAAATAAAACAGAATTAATGCTAAACACGATATGACCACCCCAAAATGTCTATTTCTACATGATTAGAGAGACCACGGTTTTTATTACTGCATAATTAATATTAATATCGCGTGCTAACGATGCTATGTTCTTTATGCATTCCAAATTCAAATTACTTTTTTTAAAAAAAACAACCAGTGTCCAAACAATTTTATACTGTCTACGGATATTATATATATATATATATATTTTTAAACAAAAAGACATGACACATGACACAGAAAATAATATTAACCAAAGACTATGCTGCTGCTGCACCACTACTGGCACCCAATGTGCAATCTGTACTATACGTTCATGGATATAACTTTTACAGTCCGCACGAAACGAAACAGCATAGCCAACACTTCACCGGTGTACGTGAGCAAGAGACACCTCTTCGGTGGTGCCGCCCCAATTGGGCTACGGTACTACAATCTCTCCCAATCATAAGCCTTCTCAGAGAACAAAC
Source organism: Eumaeus atala (assembly GCA_017140195.1). Lineage (NCBI taxonomy): Eukaryota > Metazoa > Arthropoda > Insecta > Lepidoptera > Lycaenidae > Eumaeus > Eumaeus atala. The sequence continues at coordinate 14,614 of JAFELO010001076.1, read as the reverse complement.
ATGTTATTTTACAAGATGTTACAATTCATTGCGGTCCAGAATAAATATTTATGTGCACATTATATTAGTCGATAATTTGTCTAGGCTCGGGTACGTGTTGTTACTCCATCGTAAAGGGCGGCTTAACTGAACGCTATGCCATATAAAACTGACACTGTAAGCCCAACGCATCAATGGCGTCGAGTTGTAAATCCCAATTGAAATACTTTTCTTGTCATCCATATAGTCTGGATTTGGTATAAAAAGTGTTTGTAAACGATTCGGAGTATTCCAATGAAAGGATTTACTGAAAAAAAAACGAAAGCTATTTGAAAAGTATAGCATGTTTATTTTCCTATTCAACCATCATCGGTTGGAATCATCCGGAAAATATCAACAAAACTATCCAAATAAAAACTTAATCATTATAGAAATTAAAATAGTATTAATAGAACAATTTATGTAAAAAAAATATTTTCAAATCCAGAATATAGCAGGTTCCTGGTTGTATGATTCCTGTATGACAGAGAATATAACATGGCTAATGTATAATATTATCTGATATATACAACATAATTATGTTACTGAACATAGTTCAATAACATGGCTAATGTAATATATTACCTGCTATATACAACGTGTAGGGGTTAGTTCGTTTTAGGACACAGTACTTAACAGTCCTATGTAACCTAAAAAGCTGCAGTATTGTCTTATTGCACCTAATAAACTTCACCGAATTTAGAGTCATTGCTTTCAGAAAATGTAGGCAAAGCATGATATCGATAGAAACTTGCCAGGGCAAATTTTCTAGTGGCCGCCCGACCGTTTACTATATGTATATGGTTAGCTCTAGCTAACCATATACATATAGATATAATACCATATTAATAATAACCATATACATAGAGTAACCGTATAGTTGGAATTTCAACTAGTAATTTGGTGTTTTCAGATATTCATTTTTCACATAATCAGATCATGATTAAGCTCTATGATTTTGTACAATGTCTTACAAAATACCCTGTATAATTTTTAGTTTGAAAATATTTTCAAATTCTGCTATTATTGTTATATATACAAAAAAAGAATGTATCTTAGATATTCTTTTATGTAAAAACTAGAGAACAGATTAGGGCGAAACTTGTCGCAAATATACAGGCTGACTGACTTTTTCCTTACAGCAGTAGTGTATTAATTACTATCGAGTAATTGTATAAGAATGGTCTCATCGAAATTATGTAATTGAATATATAAATTTTCACAAGTTACTGAATAAGAGGACAGACGCGTCATCGATTGTGATGTGCCGGCACTGCATATCACAGAGACAGACTACGGTGACCATAATATGTGATTTTAGTCCCTTTGCGTTTTCTTCGAAGGTACTTTTACACATTTTTTTTATATATAATTTTGCCATGCTACATAAAAGGAGCTGGTGCCATGCATGATGCATGACACTACATCCTCCTATACAACGGATTGGGCCAGCACGACCGGAAAGGTACCTCTTACTCACTTGATACCGCCGTTTCGTGCGGTTTGTGAGTGGCCAGTGGCATATTGGGGGGAGAGGTGAAAAGGAAAGCAACGCATCGGCATAATTATGCTGATTTTCATAGGCGTCGGTAGTCGTTGGAAGGTTCTGATTGCTTGTTTGTCCCCCTATACTATAAAAAACTCGTATATCAACCACGATGTTGTACGTCTAAGTGTGATAAAAGTGTCGCACAATTCAGCCTGTAGGTATGTTAAAAATGGAAGACGCTTGTTCCGAAAAGCTAATAGCTCCCTTGTATATATTTGCCACGAGAGAAAATCCGGGCCACAGTATATCGCCTTGCAATTATATATTAAAATATACAAATAAAAATTTAAAGAAATGTTATGGTAAATATTGGAATTCGTTCACAACACTAAACCGACAGCTCTCGGTGTAAATTTTATTCTCTTCCTCGATTGATTAATTAATCGAGAACCTGATGTGAAGGACAATTCCGTAGTATCGATTCGCTGTAAATGATATTTTGCCCTTTCACGCATAAGTGGTAACTTCCCAGCCCTTCACACTATCTATAACCGGATCTATAAGCGATATAAATTACTGTATATATATATCCGATTTTTTTTTCTTCGGAGGGACCCACTACTACTAGGGCTGGCGGCGCTATTGCACCCACCCGAGACAGTTCATCGGAATCTTCTAGTTCAGGGAGACGATAGGGGGACAAACCCCTCTCGTTTCCCTCAGAAGGGAAGAGCTGTACCGTATTTTCTGTGTGTGTACCCTGTAGTAATTATTTTCAAAACGAAAAGGGGGCGACGGTCCCCCTCCCCACGCTAATAGGACGGCGCGCGCTCGATGCCGTTTGTAATGCGGTGACGTGGATAAGTATACATAAGCCGATCTTAATTCCTGTTTTCACTTTCATAAGCCTTAAAGGAGAATATAAATAATATAACCGTATATAGCATTCTTTATATATTTTTTTTTTCTTTCATTTAAATAATGGCATGGTAAAAATATATTTTGTCAATGAGCAACTAAAACTTAATCAGTTAGAACCTTGCATTGATAACATTTTGTATTCTGCATTGTTTAATTTATAGCTCGTATACCACTATCATTAATTTCTACTAATGTTTTGAGTCTACGTTTCTCTCTATTTCAAACAGATGGTTTACAAAGATACGAACAAGAGGTAGTGCCACGCTCCAGCCGAGGCGTGCGGAAGGATATTTCGCCCATACAATAGTGCTGTAAAGTTATAAAGATGCGGTCACGTTTCGTGAGCTTTGCGAGTTTTCGGCGACTCATGGGAGTAAGAGACATAAGGATGCCCATCTGCATAACAGTTACAGAGATACTTGTGGACCTCGGTACTCATCAAAATACCACCGTCCATTGGTCCCTTTATTCTATAAAAACTGGCCAAGAGTGAAACGGACTCGTCCATGAAGGGTTCTGTAGCCAGTAAACAAATAAATCCCTTACCTCTTAAACTACATATCATCATCATTATCAGCCGGACGACGTCCACCGCTAGACAGGTCTCTGGGCCTCCCCCAAACAGCGCCGCAGGTCCCGGCCACGAGCCATTCGCATCCAGCGAGCTCGGCAAGCACTGTTTTGTTACAACCAACTTTCGTATGATTTTTTTGTTATTTATGTATTTTTTTGGGTTCTTTTTTTCACGGTAGTTCGTAAGAAAGAGCTTACGAACTACCGTTATGCTTTCTACGCGACGCACAGACGAAATGCCAGGCCATTGCTTGATTCATTTATAGGCAACTGTTATACACTATAAAGCTTTATAAATACACCAACTCTTTTATCAATTCTTTGCATTTTGATCATTCGTTAGCATTCGCCTCTAATATTATGATGACATCGATCAATGTTCTTGGAAAAGTTTGTAATAAAATCGACACTTTGCTAAAAGCAACTTAAGAAACGATATAACTGACATGGGTATAAAAAAGATGAGTATGAAATCGTGTGCTACACTATCGCTGAGAGTAACGCTTTACCGCGCAACGCCTCTTACGCGCCTTAAGCTTTTTAAGACAACAGCAATATTTTGTTTCGCATTGGAACTGAACACAGTTTTTTGTTTATCCTACTAATATTAGTATATAAACGCGAAAGTTTGTAAGTATGTATGTATGTTTGTTACAATTTCACGTAAAATTACGGAATAGATTTTACTTAAAAAAACTACACAATACATTTTAATGAAACTTTATAATTATATAGAAAATACATGATAATAAAACTTACACAATATAAACTTATAATAATACAATATAACAAATGTACTTTTGCACGAAGTTTTTTCTTCTTCCACGCGGATGCAGACGCGGGCTAGTAGAAAATATAATATGCATACAATAAAATTACGATTTTACCAGCTCGACGTTCCAGAAGCTTAGAGCAACCACCGTCACGGGCGGACCGCGACAAAATCCGTAAAATAGTTTTATTGAAATGAGTAACATTAGTAAACTTAAGACATCAATATAACTTATCTATTATATTGATGTCTTAAGTTGGATGGAGTTGAGATTACTAACAGGGCCACTCAATGTTCAAGGTGAGAAGGTTTCGACTTTCGTTAAATATTTTGCATAACTGACGTCTCCGCTAGTTCGGGTGATATTCAATGTTTCCATTAAGATTTATTTTAGGAAAATAGTAAAAATATTCTTTCAGTTTAGGTTAAGTAATAAATACGATCCTTGTATTTCTCTCTGATATCTATGGCACTTACGGAGCTATTTATATCCGCGCATTGCAAGAGACGCACACGTGCATATATTCATTGTCATGTCACCTGGACGCTTGCATCCAAGCCGTATGCTGTACTGTTGTCTTTTTTTGCTTCGTGGGGAAATTCATTTAGGCACAGGCACCCGTCCTGGATTGTATCCGATGGGCGAGTGGGTGTTCGCTTTATCCGCCAGTCCCAAAGTTCGCGAGTGTCATCGGCCGCCTATCCTGAAGTGCCCGGGATCAAGCTGGAGGTGTTCCAGTTAGCATTGAACTTTCATAACGTTCGAACTAATAAGTTAATAGATAACTAGCAGCCCCTTGCGGTTCCAAGCGTGTAACCCACCCACACAAACGCGTCCTTAGAAGTGGAATTTCGAAAACTTTAGTTCATACAGGATGACTGCACATTAAATAGAACGTACCCGTCAAATTTTAAGTTTGTAGGTCTCATAATTTCTGAGATATATTTCATTATTAATCAGTGAATGGTACTTCGCTGCTATGTGGACATATGGCGCACAAGTGTGTGTGCGCAGGCACAAGTGTACTTCCTGTTGCCTCGTTCTCCTATTCCGAATAATCAGGCGCAGGGCCGACGGCTTAAATTGCTCGTCAAGGCGTGGGGGTGTATCATTCTACGAACTGTTACTAGAAATTGGAAAATTCCAATGACACTTTGGCCCGACCCGGGACTCGAAGGACCTCGCGGCTGTTGTTGAACTTGTTTGCCACTGAACCACGAGGCTGACTTTCTATGCATAACATGTAATGGAAGTTCTAAGATATTCCTAGTGATAGTGATAGCCAGATCGCTAGTTATTACATAAATCTTTTGTTATAACTTTTAAACACTATTAACGAGGGTAAAGATGTTCAGAGCCTCTGATGAAACAACAATATCCGACTCGTCGTGAACTAAAATAAAACTTTAGTATAGACTAAATATCAAAGAAAGAAGTCTGTTGTGTAAAGTTGGAGTTGAAATTTTAATATGATGTTCGCATTTGTTATGAAAGCTACTTAACGAGGAGTTACTTGGACGAAATCTTCAAGCTTTGATCGTGTAGTGTTCAGTCGCTATTTTTTTCGGCCCTTTTTTTTTGTTGACGCGGGGAAACGCATTTACGCGCCTTCACCGGCCCTGGGTGGGGTCCAGTGGTGTATGGGACTCGCGGCACATGATAGTGCCGAATACCCACAAAAACCACCGCGAGTGCCACCGCCTTGGTGAGGTGCCCCGGAACAACAATCATCAGGGCACCTCGACGGCTAGTCAGCCCCCTAAGGGACCAACTCCACCAACCCAACCAACAATTTTTATATATATTTTTTAATTTTCACTTCGCTTGGTACCTTTCAGCGTTGGCTTATAATAAACAACGATGGAGCTGGCATAGCAGCTCCATCGTTGTTTATTATTAAAGTTTTAAAAACTCTAAACATTACAATCATATAAACAATAACAATAATTTAACTATTATTACCATGATGAGATAAAATCTCAATTTAGGGCATTTTGTATGGAAATAAAATTAGTAAAACAATGAGCGTAGAATTAATTAAAATGGTGAGAATACTTCTGGCTAACCCAAAGCATAGTTATTATAAAGTTCCTTCAAACAGTCCCCTGAATGCAGTGGCAAACAACATTCAGTCACCTGTTTGGTAAGGTAAATGTGCCCATACCAATTATTTTTACTTCATTTTCGTTTCATTCTGGTCCTTGACTTCTTTAGCCGTGTTTTTTAGCTCTTATTTGGTGACGGCAGTGATGTGTTTTCCTTAATTATTTACAAGTTTTCGATGCATGTTTTAACGGTGTTCTTAGTTAAAATTATTGAACAAACGTTTACTTAAAAAAAAACCGATTCGGACCATCCACGAGTCCTCCTCCCCGGGTCCCGCGCAGGTCCATACGACCTTTCCTTTTTAGGAGATCGTCTGAAAAGGATAGAGAAAATAGACATCACGACAGAATCCTAAGTTCCACGCCTATTACCTTGATGTCCGTAAGTCCACAACAGTGCTGTTTAGACTCCACTTCCACCGCGCACAACTGTACTGTGGAACCAGCTGCCTCCCTCAGTATTTCCGATCCAATACGACTTAGAGGTCTTCAGATAAAGGGTATACCTATTCCTTAAAGGATGGCAGCGCGTCTGTAAGACGCCTTGCACATATCTGTCTATGGGCGACAAAACATGATTCTGAAGTGTGTGTAAGCGATTTAAGTGGGCATGACCAAGCATAACGCTGGTGTTACACAGAGCCGGTTACTGTTGCACAATATTTCACGCCCAATATTTTTTCTCATATCGCTTGCTTAAACTTATCATTACAATTAAAATTTTTATTTTAATAAATGAACACCGTAGGAGTCAACAAGACGCCGTGCATTTAAATCCCAATATTGGACTCTGTTGTTGCAAGTGAGGCTGTCAGGGGATAGGTAAGCCTGCCGGCTGTCGGTAAGTGATAATTTTCCCCCAAACTGAGTTAACTCCCATTATTAATAATGCACTGGACGAGTCAATCAGACTCCATTACCGTTCCCTCCGTGCGGACGTAGAGCGAGGGAAATTATTGATTTGTTCCTAATTTCCGAGTGATTGGCGTCGCTGCTGCGGGTGGGGGGTGTGCCGGTGGTCAGGGCTGCCGTCCACCAGTTATTACACCAGACGTTATTCAATAAATTGCCAATCTAGAACCCAATCACCCGTGCCCATTCGTTTCAGATTTTTCTTCTATATTCGTTTTTTGACAACCCTATTTTCCTGCTCATTGTTTAGTTTATCTAGTCCAGTGAAAGCTCAATTTAGTTTGACTGAAACTTAATGGCTTGGACGAATAAAGGCCACCGAGGCACAGTTTCGCGACTGCTCGTGACTTTGGAACTATGCAAATTGTTGAACGTATGACGTCTAAGCGAATTCGAAGTCGTCACATCTTGAATATAAGCTGACCGGGTCACTTGTTGCTGCGGCAGTCAAGTAGTTGAAACTGTAGTCAGATACACGGGAATATGCATACATACAAACACACGCTTGTCTGTCTTTTGACACAGTTCAATTAAAATTATACAAGAGCGCATTCGGGATGAAGGAGGGCAACCCATCGGCATAGTAATTATATGGATGTTCATGGGCGTCAGTTGTCGTAAAAAGGTTCCCATTGCATGCATTATTTAAAAAAAAAAGGTTTAATGTGGCTTTTGATACAGCTACCATTCGGTGCTAAAGTAAACAAGAAGCAGTGCATCTGCTCGCTCGCGCTAGAACTGACCCACTTCTTGTAGTGTGGACACGACAGTCGGTTGGTAGCCATTGTTTTTATGCGAGCCTTCAGGCATTTTTTAGGAAGAGGTTGTGCCATGCTGCACAGGAGGAGGCAGTGCCAGGTATAGTGCATGATACTACATTCTCCTATGCAACGGAATTGGGCCGGCACGACCGGGGAGGTACCTCTCGCTCACATAATGCCACCGTAAAGTGACATTTTCTGTGTCGCGTTTCGTGCGGTTTGTGAGTTGCCGGTGGCCCATTTGGGGGGGGACGAAGGAAGGCAACGCATCGGCATTGTAATTATGTGGATGTTCACATCGGTAGACGTAAAAAAGGATCTGATTACTCGTTTGCCCCCTTATTCCATTACAGAAAATGCGGGAGTTTCTTTTTGTGTCTAAACTATAAATACAAGAGGAATTCCTGGAGGAATTGTACCGGCACTACGAGGTAAGAATTTATCTAACACGATACCGACGCAAGGCATACCGATGGAAGTCCAGAAGACTAAAAGTCTTCCGTAATCAGTCGAACTGTTGGGGCTGGACAAGTGCCGCCAATCAGTAGTAGGTCCCTCCGAAAAAAAAAAACCGATGGAAGCCATCCCAAATCGCGTCTGACAACAGTCGAAAGAGAAAGGAAATGTGGCACACTATCTGTCTCTCTATTTGCATTCGCGCAATGCACTCGCAAGATAAGATAAAGTATAGACATAGCTAGCGTAACGTTAATATTTATAAAGTACAGGGCCCATTTTGCTGTTTCACAGTCTATAATAAAAAAATTATAATAAAATTATTTTCACCTTCTGGTGACAAAATTAACACGAGTACACTTCGTTGAACGTATGTAGAATATTGAATTATTGATAGTTACTACACAAACATTATTTAGATTCGACAGTTAAATATAACTCACCGCCCACGCTCAGTTAACAATAGAACCTAATCGACCGTAGCTCGCGGTAAAAACGCGGTTACAATTAATATTAATATCTGAAGCTCACGCCACGGAGCGCCCACCTGAACGGACCACGGAGCTGGGACATCATTTCGGTATCAATTAAAATATTTTTAGGATGACGTAATGCCACGATGCATGGGAGGAGGTATTGCCGTGTATAGTGCTTGACACTACATCCTCCTATGCAACGTAATTGGGCCTGCACGACCGTGGAGGTACCTCTCGCTCACATAATGCCGCCGTAAAGCGACATCCTCAGTGTCGCGTTTCGTGCGGTTCGTGAGTAGACCGTGGCCCTTTGGGGGCGAAGAAGGGCAACGCATAAAAATAATATGAATATTTTTAATACAATCACTCGAAGTACGAACTAGGTAGAAGGTCGCTACTGCCTGGTAGGCACGTTCAACCCCAGAGTCGCGGGTTCGTGTCTCGGGTCGGATTTTTCATTTTCTAATAACATTTTGGGGTCAGAAAGTTAGCTGTCTGATTCATTTCCGGTCGTGTCGGATTGTAGTTTTTTATACAATAGGGGGTCAAACGAGCTATCGGAGGCTTTTAACCATTGCTGACGCCCATGAACATCCACATGATTACCCACCATCTCTTGCCACCTTCTCCCCCCCCCCCTCCTCCTCATAGGAGGATGTAGTGTCATGCACATGATATTACGGCGAATAAGGGTGGCGTCCACAATGCGTAGAGTTGGAAATATCGACATCATTCTGTGAATCATCAGCCTTGCTGCGCCAACAAGGCTTGTCCCTGATGATTCCTGGCCCACTGGGTACCTGTGCATGATTGCGTAGGTACGGTGACGGTAGGTGAGGGCAACAGATCGATATGACTTCAAATATGTATGACGTACTAATAGAAGAGAAATTATTTGTACCGGCATGAAAGTTCAAAGTAAAAAACTCTGTGACGTTCAGACACTCAACTGGACTTCTTAATCTCTCTCTTCAAACTTCAATACGATCATGGCTCCGAAGTGAAAATTGCATTTAGAACGTATCGCATCGTAAAAGTTACGCTTCACACTACTGCAAATTTTCTTAAAAAATATTTCATAATAATTTACATAAATGAATGTTACAACTTAATTATCAAACTTTAACGTTTGCTCCACATATTTCATTATATCGCGGGCTTTACATCATTTCTTGAGGATTAAACTCCAATTTTAATCTATGTTATACAATACAAAGCTGAACAGTTTGTTTGTTTGCTTGAACGCGCCAATCTCAGGAACTACTGGCCAGAATTGTAAAATTATTCCTGTGATGAATAGACCATTTATGGAGGAAGGCTGTAATTGACCATGACGCTACGACTAATAGGACCGTCGTCACGCAAGTAAAATCGCGGGTTGATGTAGTGTAGTATACGATACTCATCTATACTTGCTTCTATAAACATTAATAATATGGCCTATTGGATGAGTAGGATATGTCTGTGGGCGTCGGTAGTCACCAAAAGCCCCCTCAAAAAAAAAATAAAGCTCAGGTTTTTTTTTGTTTCAACGCGCTAACATCCAGCATCCTTTAATATCTAGAACTACAGACAGATATTAACGGAATCCAAAAAATCTTTTCTGATTGTGACGTATGCATGTAAGCAAATTTATAGGCAATATTTCATGCAGCTATGACTAATAGAACCATAGTGAAGCCGCGGGGCAAAGCAAGTTTGGTAATAACATTTAAAACGTATTCGGGTACCTCCTGGAAGAGATTGGGATCTAGAAATTGCGCTCTTTATATGTCACCTTAACATAATCTCAAACAGTAGACTTGTCACACATTGCGCTAACACACAAACTTAGATGATTACCGTCCTTTCCAGCATTGAGATGCACTCAAAAATGTACGGACACAAGTCTTGCGAGGAGGCACCACAGAGCATCACTGATTAGGTTTAAGCGATGCCAGATTACTCCATAGGAAAATTAAGCGACTGTTTATGCTACGTCCGTGTAGGCAACTGGCTTATTTATGCTATGTCAGATTACTGACTTATTTGTACTACGAGTACACATGGTACTGGTCCTTTATGCTATGTCAACACAAAGTAGTGACTTTGCTACATCTACAAAGTGAACTAGCGTCGTCCACATAGATGGCAGGTTTGTTTATGCTACATCCACACAGAGAACTGGTTTGTTTATGCTACGTCCACACAGAGAATTGGTTTGTTTATGCTACGTCCACACAGAGAACTGGCTTGTCTATGCTACGTCCACACAGAGAACTGGTTTGTTAATGCTACGTCCACACAAAGAACTGGTTTGTTTATGCTACGTCTATGCAGGAAACTAGCTTGTTTATGCTACGTCTATGCAGGAAACTAGCTTGTTCAGGCTATGTCCACTCAGAGAACAGGCTTGTTTATACTTCGTCTATGCAGGTAAAGAGCTTTCTCATACTATGTCAGATCAGAGAACTAGTCCACCACACCAGCTCACTCCTCAAGTCAAGCGTGCGTAAGGATGTTTTACTTCAATATAATATTTTTTAAGTTTCTTCTACCTGCTGACATTGTTCTATATTGACCCTCTGTACGTGATCTACGGCGCTCTTTGGGGGAGGCCTAAGTCCAGCAGTGGATATCATGCGGCTGAAGATGACGATGCCTACTGAAAACCGGTACGTGTTTACAAAGGAAAACGCCTACACGGCAGTGAAATACTGAGGGAATGTGCTATTCTTGGTCTTGTCAGCGTTTCCGTAATTTGATAGTTAGCCTTATTTAACATAGGATAATGATGAATTACCACTAAGAAATTGACGAATCCGGCCCTGATAGCATTCACTTGCACAAATATTTCTGATTAATGGGATTAATACATATTCATTGAATAGTAAGATTTAATTGTTATTTGTCAGAGTTAAGGGGCAAACGAGCATTCGGAACATTTTATGACCATCGACGCCCATTAGCATACGCTTCGGGATGTTGCCCTCCGTCACTCTATCCCCCAATGGGCCGCCGGCAGTGCACGAACTGTACGAAACGTGACAGCTTAGCCATTACACATAGGCCTCCTCCATAGAGCGCGTAGCTATAGACAAGCCACGTTTAACTAGCGCCTTCCCGCCACCTTAACCTCTGCTTAGCTATGGGAAGGTAAAAATTACTGTTATTTTAGGGTTCCATAGCGAAATTTGAAAGATTGGAAGCCTTATAGTTTCGTCAAGACCGTCTGTGCGTTATACTTGAAGGCTAATATGGCATATAGATGTACTTTATGGCATATAGATGTACTTTATGGACGGCCACTTATTGTCAACTGCACTGGAACCATACATTACTATTACACATTCGTCATTAGATCATACAGCAAATGACCATTTGACAAACAATGACTCCAGACAAGCGAACAGTCTCAAATACGCATCTATAAATAGTGGCGATACTACGTTGTATTTGCCAAGCCCAAGTTTATTACTGTACTAATATCACAAAGCTAAAATTTATTTGAATGCGCTAATCTCAGGAACCACAAGTGGGATTTGAAAAAATATTTTTTGTGACACACATTCACGAGGAAAGTTATGAGCTGCTTACCATGACGTTACTACCGAAAAGAACCCGGTTACGCGGGTGAACCCGTCGGACGCTGCCAACATCTAAAAAAAGTCAGACCTAATTCGACTACCTTTTATTATCACACACAAATGACGACAGAAACTAAAATTAAACAGTATTTAAATTCAATGAAAAGGAGACAAACTGACTTGTTGATGCTGCATAGGAGGAGGTAGTGCCATGGACAGTGCATGGCACTACATTCTCCTATGCAACAGAATTGGGCCGGCATCACCGGGGAGGTACCTCTCGCTTACATGATACCGCCCTAAAATGACATCTTCAGTGACGCGTTTCGTGCGGTTTGTGAGTAGCCGGCGGCCTATTGGGGGAGAAGGGGGCATCTACATTGTAATTATGTGGATGTTCATGGGCTTCGGTAGTCTTAAAAAAAAGGCTCCGATTTCTCGTTTGTCCCCCTATACTGAAAAAAAAACACCAAAAAGTCAAACCGACTTCAAATCTAGTAATTTCCTCAAGTAGACCGATTAGCGCAGTGGCAACGTAAGCGTTCGAAACCCGCCAAGTATTACTATAACATGACGCTTGAATATATTTTCTGTTTTAGTCTATTATTTTTTTTAATAAAGATATTTCCGTTGGCTAGTATTTGTAACACAAGACCATACGGAACTTATCACAGGGCTAGACTAACGTGTTGTGATAAGTCCACGCATCATTATAATTAAGTAATAACAGATTTCATTCCTATTCTAGCAATATTTTATCACAAAAGAGAAACAATTACAACACTGATACCCCACCTCGCTGTAATAGTTTCACAAGATCGATCATACATTATATTTCCACAGCACTGTACTAGGCAAATAGCCCGTAATAGTGCTGCGTTGTCGATAAAACCAATAAACAGTAATCTAGGTACATATTACACATAATTTTACATTTAATCTTATCAATTGTCTCAGATACCGGACTAGTCTATTATCGACAACACGGACGCTCAACAACAGCACGATAAGCTGATAAGACGGGTCGTCCCTATATATATGCCTCGCCACGCTTATTCGACAAAAAGGATATTTTTGCACATTACGAAATATAAAATTCCGGTTGTTCATCTTTGAAGCAGTGTTCTTTTTAATTCTCTTTTTATTTAGGGACATTTGTCACATGAGGTGATCACGATGGTCCCATCGTAACTAACTAACGTGAACTTAATTTCACCCCACCGCCATAACAATCTCATCTGAACCTATAACTATAAAGCAATGTTGTTGGAGTTTATTGGGGTAAATTCTCTAAGAATCGCACTATTTCTTATTACTTGAGGAATAAATCCCGTAACTAAAACGGGTTCGTAATTACAGTTCTATCGGTAGTCGTTTATCTCATTACAACTCTTTTTGAGCGTCAATACGTAGAGTTGCACCGGACCAACCGTGGTGTAGAGAAGAACTGGCGAAACAAACTCAGTGTGATCGATTTGTGGAAATACTAGAAATGAGTGAATAAAAAACCCTCACCTCGTCATCCTGACGCAGGGTCATCGGCGGCGCCACCTGCCGCTGCAGCACTGGCAAACTGTCACTCACACTCACTGCACTTGCATTACCTCCAGGATACTGCGCCTCTATCACATCCCAAGGAGTTTCCTCGTCAAACACCGCCACATTCTTCGCCGTTCCCGAGTGGAACCTCCACGGCAGCTCATCACCGCTCTGCCTCGGGTGTCGCCGTTTGTGCCTCACTTTGTGCCTCGCATACCTCTCAACCCCATGCTCGTACTCATCGCCCATCATAGCGACATACAGTGACGCCAGGTCGACTTTCGTCTTATGCTTCACGGGCGGCTCGGTGACGTATTCCCTGCTCAGTCCCTCCTCGTCCCAGAGCTGGATGCGGAGTATGTTGTTGTTGGAGGCTGGCGTGCGAGCGCATACGATCGCGAACGCGACCGCCAGCACGACAAGCGAGCGCGGAGCGTCCATCTCTGACGGCGGGCGCTGGCCGACTGTGCGCTCTGATACGGCGCTTTCCCGCGCTTTCCCGATAACGCTACGACGTGCTCTTATTCGACATCAACGTCTGATAACCATCGCTCATAAATACTGATAACGAATAGTTTATATTGGTATACCTATGATATGTTATTACGAAATTGCCCAACGTATAACAGATTAATATGTTTAAACTTCATGCCGATGGTATAAGCGTTGAGTTTACCTACCGTTGAAAGCTTTCGTCCGAAACATCCATAATAACAGGACTAATGACGTAAGAAATCAAAAACAAAGATTTAATCTCTTTAATGTAGAGCTTACCTTTTTGTTCTGGAAGCAAATGGGTTGTAAATTAGTTATTCATTTGATCATATGTAACTAGACACAGTTCGAGCCGAAATTCTTTTCCGGTGGGTATCTTTATAGAGCCGGTTTGGCAGTCTTCCTGACGAGAGAGGTTAGATGGAAAATGAAGTGCCCTCCGCCTGACAATGTTATATCACCTAGCAAAAGGAGACTACAACCTTTTTTTTTTTTTTTTTTGGTGACGAAGGGGAATGCATTTACGCATG
>JAFELO010001074.1:230944-244536 GCA_017140195.1 Eumaeus atala | reverse complement strand
ACATAGGTCTGGGGGTCTACCCGGGCTCCCAGGTATCATGCGTAAATGCATTCACCTTCGTCACCAAAAAAAAAAAAGAAGAATCCTTATGGTGTGCAACTCAATGAAATGGACACCGCGTTACTAATTATGCGAGCGTGTTTAATTTGTCTGGTCAAAGTCCCGAGTCCTTGATGATATCCAGGCTCATGGGAAGTCGGTAATAAAATATTGTAATCTCAACGTGTTACGACTTCATTTATTTGTCCTAACAAAACCTTCAATTCATTCCGATTCAGTAAAGTGTGGCTAAATATTAGAGGGCAGGAGGGATGGAAAGCTACGCATCTATATGATAATTGCTACTGTCTGTGTGCGTCGGCAGTTGTTACAAGTCTCGGAATGCTTGTGAAGGCTGACAAGAGAAGCAGTACAGCAGACCTGTTTAACAATTATGTATATGTATTACATCGGGCGTCGGTGGCTATGAAAAGGCTTTGGCAAAGCTATTATGTGAGCGAGAGACGCCTCCCCAGCCAGCTGTGATTAGGCAACAGCGACACTTCTGACTAAATTGCAAATTTAATCTTCAGACAGCTGTTATGTAAACGGCCTTGGAAATAATGAGCATGTGAAGTTAGCCACACGTCGACGTACTAATGAGACAAAATGTCATTATTATATTCTTGTCTGATGGAGAGGTTCTTTTATTTTTATAATATAGTAAGCAAACGAAAATACGGAGTCTTTTGACTACCAATATCCATATGCATCCGCATAATTGTGACCCATGTAGCTCTCTTGTCCTCTTGTCCTCCAAGGGGCTATCAGTTGCGTACAAAACACACGAAACGCGCTAGCATAGCCGTCACTTTACGGTGGTATTAGAGGTAACTCCACGGTAGCGCCGGCCCAATTCAGCTGCAATACAGCATACCACTAGCTTTTATTATAGAATAGGCCGATGTGTTGCCCCCCTTCTCCCCCACCAATGGGCCACTCCAATTGTATACTCATAAACCACACGAAGCGCGACACTGAATATGTCACTTTACGGTGTTATTATATGAGCTAGAGGTATTTGTTGCAAAGGAAGATGTAGTTTCATGCAATGGGCATGGAACAACCTCCTCCGATGCAGCATGGCACTACCGCTGTCTAAAATGGCAATACCTCTTACTAAAATATTCAAGAAATTAATAAGTATATTAATTAAAAAAGCTCTTGCTAAAAGGGAGTAGAATTCACGCCTGTACATAAGTGCAAAAGAGGCAAATGCAATCGCCAACAGTAGTTGGTCCCTCAAAAGAAATAGAAAAAAGTATTTAAATGCAGGATCGCTTCCAGGCCGCTATGACACATATCACTTGAACGCATTATCCATTTGACACGGCCACCTCGTGGTACTGGGAGTCAGTCCCCTGTTTATTTTTAGCGTCACCAAGGAGGACGTCGGTACAATTGGCGGACTTCCCCTTCCCGCCCCACTTCGTCTCCAGGTATCATAACCACATGTATCCTCATTTTGTCGTCAGCTGACAACAGAATCTCCCACAAATGCGTTTCTCTCTGTATAACTAGTCCTAACTCACAGACTGGATCCAGCGTCACGTGGCCGAAACGACCGGACTGATCAAGAACAAATTTGGTATGTAAATATCGAGGTATCCGGCTATAAAGGATTTTTAAAAAATCCATCATAAAGCTGTGGAATAGCGGACAAAACTAGATGACAGAATTGAGACTGAGCCCGGCTTAATTGAAAAAGAATTGCCCAGCTGTTCTGAGTACACTATAAATCTGTTTCGTGGCTCCCTTCGCTGTTCCTAATTTCTAAATAACAGAACGGAGTCAGGAAGTTGATATATCCACACGCTGTGCCGTTAAGCTGAGTTTTTGTAAAGCAACACTACCGATGGTATTTATTTTGACATTTCCTGTTAAATATTATGAGGCTCTTGTTGAGTAAGAAGCAATCTATACTAATATTATAAAGAGAAAACATTTGATTGTTTGTTCATTCGCATTGAATAGGCACCGAAACTACGCGGCCGATTTGAGAACTCTTTAACCATTATTAGTGTGAACATAGGCTATATAAGATTTTCTAAAACGTTAAAAATTGATAATTATGAATTATTCGATATTTTTTTACACACCTTCACACGCAGTTACATTAACGAAAGGTGTGAAAGAAAACATCAAAGTAAATACTACAGTTACAGTTGTGTTGACAACTGGTTGTCCCGACAGACGTTGTTCTGTCATAAGTTGTCCCGACAGACGTTGTTCTGTCATAAGTTGTCCCGACAGACGTTGTTCTGTCATAAGTTGTCCCGACAGACGTTGTTCTGTCATAAGTTTAATTCTGTCATAAGTTGTCCCGACAGACGTTGTTCCGTCTAAAGTTTAATTTGTTGTCATTGTAACGTGTAATGTTTACGAAGCCGAAATTAAAATTTATAATTTTTATATTTACGTAAATCAATGAATTTTTGCCATATGTCGTAAAGTATCAGTTCGAAGCCATGACGGACTGCAAGTAAACATTAAAAGAGAGCAATAACTATATTGCATTGCACTTAGAGTAACACGATCAGGGATATATCGCGCCGGTACATTTATAAATATTTCGTTTCTCCTATTTGAGTAAGTAGAAAAAAATAGCCCGTTCTTATAACACAAGCTGTACGTAGGTGTCTGTATAACTCCCAAACAGTTTTCACGTAACTTTTTATAGCACATATTTTATATGTTGATCTACAGCTGCCAAATGAGCGCACGTCAAAAGTATGTTAGACATTTTCTGAATGTATTGAATGTATTGAAATAATATTTTTTACTAAGTGATTGCATGTACATAATTGTGTAGGTATGTATCGCGTGCTGTTAATATTCTGTCATCCTAAAGTGCTAATTTACTTGGCAACATTTTTTTTAGATTTTTACTGTAGGAGGCAAACGAAAAATTGGATCATCGTAAGGCAAGCTACTGACGTAAGTATATCTTGGCCACATACCATAGAGGTACTAAGTATATCTTGGCCACATACCATAGAGGTACTAAGTATATCTTGGCCACATACCATAGAGGTACTAAGTATATCTTGGCCACATACCATAGAGATACTAAGTATATCTTGGCCACATACCATAGAGGTACTAAGTATATCTTGGCCACATACCATAGAGGTACTAAGCATGTGCATTAATGTGTCGGTTATCTACGCCATAAATATCCACATAATTAGAGATACAACTCCTTTCCTCACACTCCCACTTCTACTACGAGAGCCATCAGACAATACTAATGTATACTACTCAAAGCATAATAAGGGCCACTAAGATTTTTTGATGTATCTTGAAAATAATAAAGACATTAACATGTAACCACAAAATAATGTCATTGATTATAATATAGGCTAACGATTGCTTAAAATAATGATCATGAATTGTTTTTTTTAATGTTCATAATAAAATTGGCCATTTTTAATGGAAGAATGGACAAAAGAAATCACCGGAAAAGACAAACTACTGTTCTTGTCACTTTTGCTTCTTCTAGAACAGTTTGGGTTGATCGAGCTGTGTGTACACGGGCATTATCTTGCATCAGGATGAATCCAGGCCCCACTCGCTGTGCAAATGGGATCACTTGAGGCCTGATGACCTCCTCGATGTAACGTTTTGCAGTTACAGTACCCAGGTTTAAAATGGTGAGCTCGGTTTTAACGTGTAAACTAATCCCACCCCAAACCATTACGTTGGTACCACCGAAACGGTCAACTTCGTGAATGCAGGACTCCGAAAACCGCTCGCCGCGTCGTCTCCACGCTCTAATACGCCGATCATCATTAAGAAACTTTACTTTGCACTCGTCTGTAAAAAGCACCTCGCCCCACAGATTAATTCCCCAGTTCAAATACTGACGGGAAAAACTTGATCTGTTTGCTCGTTGAACCCTGCTTAGGGGAATTCAAACAACTCGTCGTTTTAACGTTTACTTGTCTTCGTGCAATCGATTACCTATAGTTTGATACTGTACGGTCACGGCGAGCACTTAGTTGGATGCACCGATCCTCATGAGTCGTTGTTATGCGAACTCTACCTGCACCAGGTCTCCTGGCAACACCGCCAGTGTCTTGGAACCTCCATACATTTTGGACAGCTCTTCGAGAAAAACCCAACTGCAAACCCACGTAACGATAAGAACGTCCTTCTTGAATCATAGTTATGGCTCTGGTTACTGTAATTGTATCCCTGTGCCTTCGTACTGGTGGCATGATTAACGCGAGATGACCAATGAATCAATTAAAATTGAAAAGTAATACTCTTTTCCTAAAATAACCGAAACAAGTTAAGAAGACAATCAAAGAAAAACATAAGAATAACATCCGATCATTTTTTTCTTAAAATGATGGCCAACACTTTAAATTAGGAACACGAACACATAAAATAAAAAAGGCGTAAAAGAGATCAAACACCAAAGAGTTCGTAATATAATCTTATCAGTTACCTTTACAGTTTACTAAAAAATGCACTTAAGAGTAAATAAACTAGTGGCCCTTATTTTGTTTTGAGTAGTACATATTTCATTACCGTACATACCGTACTGTACAGTAGCATACAAAGCATCACTTGATATGAACCCAGAAAGGTGACCTAATTTCCGGAGGAGATTTGTCATTTTAAGATAAAAGTGTCAGTTACAAGTCTAGTTGGAAAGTGCTACCCAAGTCCTTCACGTAAACCAATTCTGTCAGTTAATTCAAGAATTTTCTCCGTCCAACCACCGTGTGCTCAACAGACATTTATTAATGTTTCCTCTGGTCACTAAATCCGATTAAATCCAGATGGTCCCTTTGTTACTTTATCATAATTTAGCATTGAACTGGGAGTTATAAACCTAGTATATTCGTCCCTTGTGCCAGTCCGTATGTAGCTCTAGTCGAATTTAGTAGTTTAAGTTTGATATTTGTAAAGTTTAAACGTTAAATATGTTTAATTACTGCCATTAAGATATAACACTTAAATAATATAGACAGCGCCTGAAATAAAAATTGTAGCAATAATAGAAACTCGGTTACTCAAATGTTACACAGGCGCACAAAATGATATCCAGAATTAATTGTGCATCGTTAGTTTTGTTTGTTATTATGTACATCAAATCATGCAAGTATCTTTTAGTTATATATTCTAGTGTAGTATTAAGATGTCATGATCTATGGTATAGACTGACGGTTTACTGTAAACAGTAGGTACGAATCCTTTATACTTTATACGTAAAGTATGGAACTAAGGTGTCTTTATTTGACTTATTGTAAGAAAAAATTATCGATTAAAACAAAATTTAAAACTCAGCCCAGAGTGCCTTTCGGAGTTAACTGAATACTACTTATTTTGGGACTTTACTCTTTAAAAAACGATATTTAAGAAAAAACCGCGAAAAAAAATGTACCGAAATAATGACGCTCAACGTAACACTTTACCGCGCTTACGTCGCTCGAGAATCTTTCACTTTAGTGTTTTCTTAAGGAGTAAACTCCAGTCGCGAGACGGAACTGACACAAACAAGTATTAATATTGCTTAACAGGCAAACGAGCACTCGTATTAGCTGATGGTAGTGATTACCGAGCCAGTGGCGAGACAGCATAGCCTTCATTTCACGCCATGAGACACATGGCTTTTTTTTGTAGAACCTTTTTTATATTGTGTCCTCTATATTACAGCAAACAAGAAGTCTGAGCTTTTGGACAACTACCGACGCCCATAGACATCCGCATTATTGTCATGCCGATGTACTGCCTTCCTTTTCACCTCCCCTCCAATAGGCCACTGGCTACTGAATAGCCGCACAAAACACGACGGCATGGCTTACCTTGGTAGAGGTGCCTCTGGTCGAGCCGGCCCAATTCGGCTGCAATGCGGTACTACTAATATAGGTGCATAAAATGGTTCTTAAATAAAAAAACGTAAGTCAATGCTTTTAAACCCCCCCCCCCCTTCACCTCTTGATTGTGGGTGTGTACTATAACTTAGTCAAATGATAGGTTTCAAGGTAACTGTGTGGGTAGTTACACATATTTTTGATAACTGTGATATTTGTTTTACTACAAATGCATCGGGTGTGCCATATTCTGTCGTCTGAGCTGCTGAGCCATCCCAATGCGTCTGCGGATTTCTTCCCCGTACTGACCACGCATATGGTTTCACAAACGCCGACTACCAGTAGTTCGTGCTTCGTCAATTCACTAACATGGTTAATTTACCGCGGTCTACTAATCCTCTCACGTTCCAAGTACCTATTGACTATGCGCTGATCCAAGACCAGATCCGTGCCACTCTCAATTTAAGTGTCTCAAGCCATACAAATCTGAATAAGTGGAGGAATATCACCCGAGACAAGGTTATTATAATATTTATGGTCACGACCCCCAGCAATGGGGAACCGACTCAAAGAGAGAGAGAGAGAATATATATGTATATATATATATATATATATATATATATATGGAATAATACCTACACATACGATAATTAAACCCCAAACATTTAACACTTGCCTTTCGGTAACCTGATTGTTCGTTTATTATAAAAAGATATAGTAGAAGCAGTTATAGATATACTAAAATCTCATACTAGCAACCAAGCCCGGCTTTGCTAAATTAAACACTAAAATGTTAGCTATATTGCCCCTATTTCATTCAGCTCGCATGATTTATTTTTTTTCTAAAATATTCATTTAAACTGTAATTTGAGTAGTAACTAACGTATGTATGTATGAGTGTGTATGTTCATGCGTATTATCATTGATTTCGTTGAAATACCTTAACAATGAGTGGTTTATTTGAGAACATTCCTTTACAAATTATAAACATTAGTACGTAATTATAACTTCTCCTTATAAGATAGTCCTATAAGAGAGGAGCATTTCTCTCATACATTGTTTTCTTATATTAAAAGAATAAGCAACTAAGCAGATTTCCTAAAACCTTCACAAGCACTCTTAAATTTTCCCCGGTAATCGCTCTATTGGCGAAAACCGCATGAAAATCTGTTTGGTAGATTTTGAGTTCATCGCGGACAGACAGACAGAGGGGACGTTATATTATAATATGTAGTTGGATTTGTAAGTATGAGTATTTAGTCCTTTTCTTGTTCATTCAGACTTGGTCTGGGTCTCGCTATTGGTCTTGACCTTGGTCTTACCGGTATAGTGATATCCTCGCCCCTGCAAGGGGGCGGTTTTTCGCGGTCGGAGCTACTTGCTCCCTACGCGAGGTAGCTACCGCAGCGTATAACAATACGCCGGTCTTTGGGGTAGGGATATTTGCTGTTGGTGGGGCAGCCGGTCCGAGGGACTGGGACTGTTCCTCCATGTCCCTGCCGAGTACAACCACACAGGTGGGGGTCTCTGCAAGGGTTGGATCGCGACCCAGTGTCGGAACTTAGCTGTCCTACCCAGCTGGGGTGTTAGTACATTCGACGGTTAGTGTGGAGGGGACGAAGGTATGTTTACCGGGCCAGCCCATTGGCGAACTTCGCGGTTCCGCTACAGCCCACCAGGACGGTCTTTATAGCATACCTGTACATATAAAAATATATTTTAAAGAAAAATAAAATAAAATAGTGTATATAGCAAAAGTGAAAAATAGAACTGTAAAACGATGAGTAAAATGGTTTAATCCTTGTTGCCAAGGGGGGGTTCGGATGATCGGATGAATCTGCTTTGTCGAACAGGTTCTGGGATAGGTGCAGATGTGTTGGTCTAGTGTGGTGATGTCCAGGTCGCGGTGTATGACGTCGTTCCTCACGTAACGCGGCGCTCCGCCTACCAACCTGAGGGCTCGGTCCTCCTTGGCGCTAAGTCGCTGTTTAAGCGAGTCCGCTACCAAGTGGTACCAAGCCGGCGCCGCGTACGTGAGTCTCGAACGTATGTATGTTTTGTATATGGCAAGTTTAATTTTGATGGGTAAGTGTGCAGTCATAACCGGGCGCAACAATTGTGTTGCAACCCCTGCGCCGGCTACGACGTGCTTGACGTGGGCTCGCATGTTCAAGGAAAGATTTAGTGCTCTCTAGAGCTTTTGGGCCATGTGGGCTGCGTTCATGGATACCGCTAAGAAGGCTGTGTCGTCCGCATACAGCGCTAGTGTGGTGTCCACCGTAGTCGGGGTATCGGCCACATACAGGCTGTACAAGGCGGGCGAGACACAGCTCCCCTGCGGTACCCCCGCTGATATCGGGTGGGCTCCCGAAATGGCGTCTTCCACCCACACACGAAACGTCCTGCCTTGCAGGAAGGACGCGACCACTTTTACGAGAGGACGGGGGACTGGAGTGTCAAGCAGCTTGTGGACAAGACCATCGTGCCAGACACGATCGAAGGCCTTCTCCATATCCAGGAAAACGGCGCCGGCCGTTTCCTTTTTATTCAACGCGCCGGTGAGCATGTGTATGACTCTGGGAAGCTGAAGGGTGGTGCTGTGCCCTGGTCTAAAGCCAAACTGTTCCGGGCGCTGCGGCAGGTAAGGAGTCATCAGTCTGAGGAGTAGTCCCTCGAAGACTTTGGAAATTGTAGGTAAGAGAGAGATAGGTCTGTAACTGGCTGCTTTCCTTATGTCTTTCCCCTGTTTTGGTATCATAATAACTAGGCTAGTCTTCCAAATCCCTGGGAAGTGCCCTGTCCGGATGATGGCGTAAAGAAGCCGCGTAATAGTTGCTATGGCCTTGGGAGGTAGGCGTCTGAGCATGAGGTTGGTAATTTTGTCAAGGCCTGGGGCCTTGTTAATTTTGAGCTATGACAGGGCACGCTGGACGCCTACATGCTGCACCACCTATTCCACATGCTCGCCGGCTGAGGTAGAAAAGGGGGAGAACTGACCTTCTAGGTATCCGGCAAATATGTCGGCCCTATCCTGTGCGCGATAGCACAGCTGTCCGTCCTCATGTAGTAGTGGGCGCACGGGTGCGGCAGTGTTGAAGAGACGGCGCCATAGTTGGTGCAGCAAGGCCCAGTTATCCGCCGCAGCATCTATCCTCCGCTCCCATCTGTAGTTATCTGCTTCTGAAATCTCATTTTTAATTTTGTTAGTTAAGTAGTTGAGTTTTGTTTTTAGTTAGTGGTGATGTATTTGACCTTGGTCTTACTTTTCCGCAAAGACTTTTAAACTAAGACCAATTCGACTCATCACTCGTTGCTCTTCACGTTTTCAAGTAAGTCCTCGCTAGATTTTTGTTGGACTGCACGTGGCCCGTGGCGACTGCGGCTGCTGCGGTCACGGCCTAATGAATGATACGTTCGACCTCGGACTAGCTCTTGAGTCCTTCGCCGGGCCCAAACCAATTTCCGCTTCGTATTCGGTAACCATTCAGCAATTTAAGCCCTAAAATGAATCATAGAAACTTACTGGAGGGGAGGAGCAGCAATGCATAACAAGTGTGCGGATCTTTTCATAATTACGCGCTCCAATCTGTCGTTAGTCCCCATAAAAAAGAATCAATGTACGGTTATCACAGGCTACTCTTAAATTATCAAGAAGTAGATACTTAACTCCTAACTGGGACCCCGATGGGCCTCCGACTAGTCACTTATTTCAAACGTTACGAAAGGCATAGCTGTCACTTTACGTCGCTGTAATGTGAGCGAGAGGTACCCGAACCTACCCGGTCGTGACGGCCTAATTCCGCTACAATGCAGCATGGTGCAATCATTTACTCTAATAGACACTCTATATCAGCTACCAAAAGTTATTTAGATTTTTGACCTTAATACAGGAATTTGCTTGTTGTATGATAGTTCTCGACACCTCTTACCACGGATTTGTGTTTCCTTTTCTACACTTTTGTGTGCGGAACCCTTATTACTGGTGGCCGGTACAAGTGAAACAATTATATTGAAACATGTTTTATAATTTATGGGGGCAAACGGGACATTTTTTGAATATTGTGGACGCTCATTATCATCAGCGCAATTGTTATGCAGACGCAAGGTTTAACCGGCTGTGCTGCGGTATCCTGTGACAGGTACCGCCACAATAAATATATGGCTAAACAGCCTTGAACTAGGCGAGACTCGAACCTGCGACCTCTGGCGTGACACGATCGGCACACCCGCTAAGTCTCCACCACACCAGTCGGTCGTCAAGTATGGCACAAATACACAAACTTAACAATACTTAAGTGTACTAGACACCTGGTTATTGATACTACTTTACTAGACACCTGGTTATTGATACTACTTTACTAGACACCTGGTTATTGATACTACTTTACTAGACACCTGGTTATTGCTACTACTTTACTAGACACCTGGTTATTGCTACTACTTTACTAGACACCTGGTTATTGATACTGCTTTGCTAGACACCTGGTTATTGTTACTACTTTAAACTTCTCTTATGCAAATAAGTAATCATATTTTATAGCCAATTTGAACCATTTGTTAAGTAACCCAAAGCCTAAATACGGTTTGCATGGGGGTTTTTCGGATTGACGCAATATTTTTAATCAGCTGCAATGAATAGTCTGGTACCGACAGGGCGGTAATTAGCCGAGCGTGTAGGACAGTACGTATTCTGGACATGCGATGTGTTAAACAATTAAAGAGGGGTCAAGTGTGAGTAGGCGGCGGCATCAAACACATTTATTGTAAATACGTATTCTAGAAATATCTCGATGATGACCAAATAGGTGCTGTCTCCCGTCCGAATTATATGAAATGAAGTGGAATTTTGAAAAATACTTCTTGAACGTCATCAATTAAATCCTTCGCCGGGTCACCTTTAAAACTATGATGAGAATAACTGGCATAACAAACTCAGCGAGTCTCATTAATAAATGAATTAAATATATATAAAAATACAACAAAATTATATACAATTTATCAACTAACATGATTATTACACAGAAACAGCCTGCGAAGAGCAGATGCTCTTCGGCAATGTACGATTTTTTAATACCTACAGTTTTATTCTAGATTTCGTAAATATATGCCAATCTAACAAATTGATTCGAACAGTTTTGATTTTTTCGTTGTCTTTCCTGTTTTTATTAATTATTCATAATTTTCGATAGCTTAGGCTTGATTACGTCATCAATGGCATAAAGATGGCTGTCAGCCTTTGTCTTTATTTTATCGTTTTTTTTTTCTTAACTTGTCTTACTTAAATGTCAAATGTCAAGTATGTAAAAACTCATAACTGTCAGGCAATAAAAGCAGGAGTCTCAAATCAGCTTTGATAAAGCACTATATACTATATACACATACATACACTATATACACTATATATAGTGTTTATTTTTTAAATTGTGTTATATAATAATTACAAATTAATTGTGTTGTTGTTTTGCTATTATAACTGGATATTTTTGGCATTTGCTAATGTCACATAAAAAAACGATATAATGTAGGCAAATGCTGACAGTTATCTCTAAGCCATTGATGGCGTATACAAGCCTAAATCATCGAAAAATTTAAATAATTAATAAAAAAGAAACTACAACGAAAAATTGCAACTGTTCAAATTAGTTTCTTATATTGGTCTATATCTGCAAAATCTGTCATAAAACGAAAACCTTTTAGAAAAACTCTTTAATTCTATATTCATTAATTCATAGTTCCGTTGGCCGCGTTTCCGTAACGCTCCCGTTTCACATTCAGGCAGGCACACCCCAAGTCAAACGTGCGTAAAAAGTTTCTAAACATTACCAAAAAATTACCTTCACTCAGCATTTTAAGCTGTGTTTAGTGTTCCTTAGTTAAGTTCGTTGCCTAATGTGTCAATGAGCTTCAATCAGGCTCTACTTGTCCCGTAAAGGTATCAGTTACATCACTAACTGGTCGCGTAGACAGTTCATGAAATAATATGAACTAGTTTAATACAATTGGGCGAGGTAACATGATACTGCTCGAGTTCTTAACCCTAATTGCACAACTGTGTCAGAAGGTGGGTAATGTTTTACGAGTGTATGTATATCTGTATTTGATAGTTTTAAATGCATGAGTTGTTATATTCGTCTTAATGACGCGATTGATATATTTCAAGTAGTTCACTTTGGTTCCTTAATTTATGGCTTATTCTGGTTATCCAGTATCTCTCGGCCCTTTATCTCTGTGGTGTTAACCCAAGAGATAAGTAGCCCTGAGTAGTGTTAGGGGTCACATAGGTGAGGCCGATTCTGATACAAATTACTAGCGATATTGTAAAGATAGAGATAAGTTTTATCTTCTAGTACATAGAACGATCTCAAGTACATGATGAGACATGGAGTTTATATGTGTTTGATTTTATCGAAATCTACAAAACGTAAACACTTGCTGTGTTTATGATTCTCTTTCCGCTACGTGAATCAGTCCGGTGTATTGAGTCACACACACATATGCATCTTTCATCAATTTAAAGCGGATTTTTTTATTATAATCAGTTATTTTTTAATCTACGTTTTAACTGTACATAAATTAAACTGTAAAAGCGGAAGATGGATGATTGTCATGATGTGCAATAACGATTGTATCCTCCATAAAAAAATTGCATCATTAATAAATTTGCTGTTTAGCAAAAAAATTAGATCACAGTTCAACATCCCTAGGAAGGATAAGTGTCGAAAAGTTCAACAAACCGAACCGCGCATTGTCCCCACTTTACATTGTGTAGAAGTCACGGAATAAGGATGTTATTGTGCGTTGGTTAGTCCAAGCCCAGCTTGATTCACTCAAAGCACAACGAACGGTCAAAGTTGGTGGCCGGCGAAATGTACAAATATGTGGGCTTCGTGTTCTTAGCGGCTTTTGTCGATTTCGGTGAGTGGAAGATGATAAATATTACTAATGTATACTAATGTTATATAATAAATAATTAATTTAATGGAAATAACAATTTTATTATTATTAAATACAATAGAGATTAACTTATTATTTTGCCAATTAATTATTATTATTCAAATAAAGAACGAGATCAATAAATAAAAAAGTTTTATTAAAAATATCGGGAAAGTTCATCCGAAAACGAAGAAACTGATAGTTAATGACTTTTCATCATTTAATGAATTTACAATAGATTCATTAAAAGGGTAAAAATATTCACCGACAAAATTAACTATCGGCAGGGAGGTTGTAGAAATTTGCAGAACGTCATCTATAAATTGACCAATTTATAGATGTTGGTCTCCATCAGCCATAGCAAATACAATACTAAAAAATCCCAAGTATTCTTAATAAAAGTAGAATTATACGAAAAACTTACACCACACCTAAACTTACCACAAGCGCCAACCCGAGCTAAGGAGATCCGGCAAAATAAACTCAGTTTTGCCTGCCGGTTATAATATAATTTCGTATAACAGGTAACTGGTTACCACGAGACCAGTGAGCACCTACATCTTAAGTAAAACACTGACATTACAACACAACTGGCATTTAACATCGGCCCTACCTGATCTCTTCGTCATAACATTTAACATCGGCCCTACCTGATCTCTTCGTCATAACATTTAACATCGGCCTTACCTGATCTCTTCGTCATAACATTTAACATCGGCCCTACCTGATCTCTTCGTCATAACATTTAACACCGGCCTTACCTGATCTCTTCGTCATAACATTTAACATAGCCCT
>JAFELO010001074.1:166676-230724 GCA_017140195.1 Eumaeus atala | reverse complement strand
TACTTGATCTCTTCGTCATAACATTTAACATCGGCCTTACCTGATCTCTTCGTCATAACATTTAACATCGGCCTTACCTGATCTCTTCGTCATAACATTTAACATCAGCCTTACCTGATCTCTTCGTCATAACATTTAACATCGACCTTACCTGATCTCTTCGTCATAACATTTAACATCGGCCTTACCTGATCTCTTCGTCATAACATTTAACATCGGCCTTACCTGATCTCTTCGTCATAACATTTAACATCGGCCTTACCTGATCTCTTCGTCATAACATAACTTTGGCTACGATGATCCATTATTGTGCACTTGTGATTGCCCGAACTCAGCTGCACTGTCTGCTCCTTCTCCTGTTCCGATCCCTCATTCTCCTTCCCCTCTATCGGACGCAGGACCCACTGACCATGATCTATTTAATGACTGGGGTAAGTTACGAAACACAAGCAAAGAAGTGCTCTTTTGTATATCCTAGTGACCGGGATAAGTAACGAAACACATGCAAACAATTACTCTTTTGTATATCCTAGTTACTAAAAATGAGAAATACTAACAAAATCAAGCTCTCAGAGTCACTTTTCCGGTCGCTGACGACAGATGGCCGTCGTGCGATGAGTCAGTCATTCCGGGTAACGGACGACAAGTATTAATTACTTTACACCAAAACCCTTCTGCACGTTTTATTATTTGTAAGAACGCTAAGCGATTTTAATTGCGGATTTTGCTGTCTACTGGCCTTTAAATTCCTCAATTTTGTGGATGTTGTCGAATGTAACTGTTAAATGTGTGAAAGATTTTTTTATCTATTGACAGAAAATCGAATAGAACAATTGAATCACTAAACAAACTCCCGTAGACATGGCCTCATAACCAGATGATACATATAAAGGGGGACAAACGTGAAGTCAACATAATTCCTATGTAGATGTGTTACCCTCCTTCATACCTCCCCTGGGCCACTAGATACTGATGAACCGCACTAAACGCGATATATAGCGGTCATTTCAGGGCTCAATGACGTGAGCGAGAGGTACCTCCCCGGTCGTGTCGTCTATGCAGCATGGCAACTTTTTCTTTTCGTCCCCTAATCCGTTGAGCCAACCGGACTTTCAGAAACTACGCGAAATGCGACATAGCTGTCACTTCACGCCAATATTAAGTGATCGAGACGTACTTTCCCGGTTGTGGCAGATACGACACAGTTACAACAACCCTTTGCACAAATATTTATAAATGTATCAACTGAATGAATACCGAGATCGTGTCGTGTAGGCGTGTAGTTATGGCTATTATATATTGAATTGAAAACAAAACACTGGACTGCAAATGTATTTAATGTGTCCAGGTCATTTGTATCCATCATCATCATTATGAGCCCTTATCGGCTCACTGCTGGATATAGGCCTCATTCAATGAACGCCAAGAAGGCCGATCTCCTGCTACTCATCATTTGTATTATCAAAACAAAATTAAAGACACAACATACGCTAAAATCTGTCAAGTTGTTTAGGCTGTAGCGGAGTACATATAAATCTACACACATACATTCACTCGTATTACCCGCTACCCTCCTTCTAAATTCTAATTCATAGCAAAGTAAAACTACAATGAGTTCGTGACCCGTCTGAGGGTGAAGGGGGTCCAGACTCCAGACAGGGTCCATGAGCATCATTCACGTCAGCGCCGAAGCCATACTAGCCACCGCGCGCGAGCTGCCCTCGACGTCAGTGCCGGTCTCACTGTCGATGATAATAATGGCAAAATTAGCTTTTATAAATATTCTCATATTGGGATGCATCTGTCCCATCTGCGAGAACATTGGGGGGTCGAAACACCAAACGTTGTCGCTGTTACGTTCCTCAGTGCGACGTGCGTTGTGTGTCAAGATAGGTCACGCCAGGAACAGTGCACGCATAATTCAGGTCACTGCTACAGGTACAATAATGTGTATACGCTACGACACGTCACATGAGCAAACGCGCCCCCTCACGCTGCGCCTGCCAGTGCGGTACTGGATTATTAAATATCTTAGGCGTTTGGGTGACAGGCGACAGTGTCACGTAACAGCCGCTAGACTCGTAAAAATCCGATGGAGCTGTATTGAGGTCCGAAAAAAATGTCAACGCGATGCTACCAGCTACGTAGCAGAGGCAACGGAAGCTACGCTGACTCGTAGCACAGCTACAAGGCGCTACGTGTAGCACAGATAATGTTCACTCCTACACATTCCCTACGACTCTCAATTAATTTTTTGTTTCGGTTTACCCCAGGCTCGTCGATACGCTGCTACGAGTGCAACAGCGCCAACAACTCCATGTGCCTGGACCCCACGATATACGACTCGGAGAGCGTCCACAAATATCTGCGCGTCACCACCTGCGAGAAGAGCCTCATAGCGCCGCCCCGGGGCAGCCAGATGTTCTGCCGGAAGATTATACAGACCAGTGAGTAACGAACAGCGCCGAAACCTGATCACTAGTCCCACAGAATGCATCGCGGTGCTACAGAGTTATTGTGAGAGTGCCATGCTGTATTTACACTACTGCCGAATTGAACCAGCAGAACCAGGGCAGTACCGCTTGCTCACATAGTACCGTCGTAAAGAGACACCTATAATTTCGCGTTTCGTGCAGTTCTCTCTGTTCACACCGTACAGTGCGAACTCCTACCCGCCAGTGCCTACGTACCCTGCAAACTCCCGCCCGCCAGTGCCTACGTACATTGCGAATTCCCGCCCACCAGTGCCTACGTACACTGCGAACTCCCGCCCACCAGTGCCTACGTACACTGCTAACGCCCGCCCGGCAGTGCCTACGTACACTGCGAAGTCCCACCCGCCAGTGACTACGTACTCTGCGAACTCCCGCCCGCCAGTGCCTACCTACACTGCGAATTCCCGCCCGCCAGTGCCTACGTATAATATGCTAACACCTCACGCGGTTCCAGTCCTTCACAAGGGCCACGATCCGGAGGTGCGCGTGACGCGCGGCTGTGGCTGGGTGAAGCACCACCGCGCCTGCTACAAGGCCGACAACGAGGACCACCTCGAGACGGTCTGCCAGTGCTTCACGGACGACTGCAACTCTGCCACAGCCACCCGTCTCAGTATACTGGCTCTTGTAACGACGGCCTCAGCTATGTTATATTAAATAAACATATCCGATAAGTTCTTTTTCGTATTACTAACTATCCTTTTCTAATCTGCTTTGGAATAATCATAAACACGTGACCTTAATATGTAACTTTACAGCCCCTTTTATGCTTTTATATCATAAAAGAGCGCCATCTAGCGGAGACTTATGATATCTGAGCAATCAGTGTTAGTGATTACTGACAGCCATAAGTATATACACAACCAAAGACTATAGCCCCAACGCGGCTGTTGCCACGGCCGACACTACCAACTCTAGACCGCCTGCCAGCGCTTCACAGGAGACTGTGAGCTGGCCACAGCCGCCCAGCTCAGTATACCAGCATTTATAAAGACGACCGCGGCCATGATACATTTATTAAGATTTAGCTCTCATTACTTACTTTCCTTTTGAAAATTTTACAACGGTAATATTATAAGAAAACGAAAATGCATCACGACCATCCGAAATGAAACCATCCCTTAGTCGTGTCATATCACCGTTTTGTGTAACTTGCTGCTAGTATCCCAATAGTGCAATACAAGTCAGGCGACGACGCCATCTAGCGGATGTTGGTGGGTATGACAACTGAGCCATCTTCTCTTTGTAACTACCGCCCGTATGCATAAGTCACAACCAGCGACTATTCTTCCACCGCTTCTGTTACAACTGACAATGGTGACAATATCGAAACCGCCTTCCATTGCTACACTGATGACTACAGTTTGGCCGCAGCCGTGCAGCTCGGTATAATGGCTCCTATAATGACATTTCAGCGCGTTATTATTCGCAGTACTAATGATCCCTTTTAAACTTTCTTTGGAATCATGTTGATGTTCTGGTAGACCTTGATATGTAACTTGATGTCCGCATCTCTATAGCGCAAAGTGGGTAGGGTAACAGCGCCATCTAGCGGAGAATTATGGCCACTGAGAAATATTTTTGATGATTTCCGCCTTGAGGCACACGACTAGACCCTGATCGCACCTCCACACCTGAGGTAGGAAGCCTAAAATTAATGCTGAATAATTGAATATCAGATTTCTTGGCGAAGTTGTGAGTTACTTTGTCACGATTCTTGTACTGAACAGACATAGCGATCAAACGACTATTAGATTGCACGATTATTGATTGACTACGGACACCCATAAACATCTGCAGATCTAGACCACCACTCATCATCGAAAAATTCAGACGCCTCTGCATGCGCTACCTAGTTCCACGCACTCATACAAACCACGACTAAATGAGAGCAAACCGATGTGACCCGTACTCCCGGGCTTAAAGCCAAATTGGCCGCGATGCAATTGTACCAAAAATATACATGTACCCGCAAAGTTTGTGCCCACTGTGAACATTCGTACATTAACAATACACGCCGAAATGTATGTCAGAGTGAACAATACGCGAGCACAAAATACCGGAAGCACATTGTGTGACTGTTCCACGGCGTTTCCCTTGTGTTATAGTTTTATGTGGGTCGGTGGCTGTAGCCATACATGCGATTTAACTTGGGCATGGACGAGGGAGAGCGGGGGGAGGAGTGTACAATGTTGATATAATATAAAACCATTTTTTAACTTACAATGAACCTGTAGCTTTAAACATAGGGCTCCAGGGATCTCCAACATGGTTCAAGCATTCAGACACCCTGCACGAAGCCAATTAGACCGAGGTAGGAGGAGGACGCGCTTTGGCGCAAGGGCAAGGGGCGAGAATGGGAATGTCACCTCATGGCACCATCCCGGAGTTGCTAGAACCGAGTAATATCAGCCCAGGGTCTCAATAACTAGCAATTCACCGTTGCACTAACTGAATACACAATTATATCATCGACGTACGTATATTGGTCTTTTTTTAGAAAATTATAGAAGATTCGATTGTTCAGGTAAGTTTTACACCAGGCAAACAGAGGGCCTCAGAAACGACATTCAAGTTTTTACCTTCCAGCTGACAGTAATCCAGACTCCAGAGGCCAGACCATAGAAAGCGCCCCACGCTGTAGCGCTAGCGATACCAGAGGTCCCGATTGTGGCAGCATTTTATTTATCTTTTTGATCTTCACAAATTAATTAAAAATTCTATAAATAAGGACACATTTTAATAATATACTAAAATTTTAGAACTATTAAATTTTATTCTATATATTTTCACTTTTAATTGAATGTATGTTCTGTCCTGTAGATTCGATACTTGTTATTTTATTCTACTAATGTTATAAATGTTTATAAGTATTGATAATGGACTCTCCTCTTTCGTTTTATCCATGTTTTTCTACAATTTTTACAAATCGTGTATGCACTATATAACTGAGACTCGGCCAACATAATATAGGTTACGTGAAAGAGCAACAAAATCAAAATTTTGTATGATTACGTACAGGAGAATAGAAATTCTATATATATATCAAAGCTTTACAAATCATACTTTACGTTATTTTTATACTTTACGTATACATTTTTTAATTTACTGCTACAACGATATCTAGCGGATACATTTTACACTTCATATTACGGTTGCTTGTAGCTGTGACATAGCAATACGTCACAGTAGCAATAGATGTCGCTAAAGTATGCGCTATCACCATTTCTAAATAAAATATTTTTAATAACATGAAATATTCAAAGTTACCTTTATCAATACATTACTTTTGAAAATCATAGTAAATAAATAGAATTATGGTCGTTTAAAACTATATTAACGTTATAAATATACATATGAACCGCAATTTTATTACAATACACAAGTCAGGTTGGCCGAGTGGTCTAAGGCGCCAGATTTAAGCTCTGGTTCCCGAGAGGGAGCGTGGGTTCGAACCCCACACCTGACATTCCGTAGACTACTTTTTAAAATTTTGTTTTCAATAGACACTGAAATATTTTTTATATTCAGTCAAGTGCACAACTAGTAAAGTTATTATAGATGTTACCCAGATTGTTATCAAAGCTGATCTCCTAGTAGTAGACTGTGCGGAGATAGTCACCCAACTTGTATTACTTTTGTATAGTACCTTCATGTTTTATGCTGCATATTCACATTTCAGTAATAAGTAACAACAAGCCAACTAGTCACCGCTATATTATTATTGACGTATTCACAAAGGTAACTGACTCCTAATCACAGATCTCAGAGACAAGTCAGCGTTGACCTGAATTATCTAACATTTGTTAAATTTACCTACACTCTTGGCGTGTCAGGGAAAAAGGATGAAAAGTAATTTGTTATAATGCGCACCGTCACGGTAAACCAAACCCCTGAAGTTAGCTATAGTCAACATTTTAGTTTTTCTCTTGTTACGCCGCAGAAGTATAACTTCAAGCGCGTGTACATAAGTACACAAATACACACACACACACATACAAACACACACACGCACTTATTACTGTATATTCGCCCGCGAATAACTTGAAGTCCGCGACAGCCTCCAGTCTTGTGAACTGGCACTAAGTTTATCACCAATTTCTACTGTCCCAAAGTAAGCGGGGTTACTCTGTGTTGTTGTGGGACAACCCCATCAGAGGAAGTCGTGTCGGTGTCTTAGCTTCCACACTTACAGGATGACCTTGCTGTCTGTTTGTCTACAAGTTTGTCAAGGAAGAGTAAGAGGTGCCTCCCGGTGGCCTAAAGTAATAAATTTTAGCAAGACGTAAGATAAATGTGCAGAGAGATGACAAAATAATACCCAAAACCAAACTGGGTCATGTCCACTCGGACCTCCTGTCGGAGTGGGCCCTCGGTGAGTGTTAGAGGTGAAACTGGATGACTCATCTCGTGTGTGTTGTCTCTGGCGAGATCTGAACGGCAACTCCTCACAGTTCGCCTCATCTCTCCAGTAGATGTTACAAATCATTTTTTTCATAATTTCATCCATTTTCGCCCATACTAAAGAAACAGCTGAAGTTTGAAGATTGTGGGCACCTCATTTTGTAAATAAAAAATTTGCCTTGATAAATTGATAGCAGTTTAATTTTAATATAATTTCAACATGATATTTGGGACTAAATCTAGATAAAATACAACCAGACGCTTACGCAAAGAAAATACCATTATTGCAATAACATTGTTATATCACTTGGAATAATTTTTTTAAGGCGCTTGAGGGGCCTGGAACCAGGCGTCAGTCACTGGCGGGGCCGGAACATATTATTCGGGAGGGGCCAGGAAGGGCTTCGGTCTAGCCGGGCCCTCCTTTGCCTTGGGCGCCTTAATTTTATTTCTCGCACCGTCCTTGTGCGACTTTTTTTTTTTGTTTTTATGCCTTGGGAGATCTCCTGTAGTTTGCGGGTGGCCTTCGTCGCAGCTAAGGCAACAAGCAGGCGGCTCGTCGCTCGGGAGCGAGCGTGGGCAGTACCTTGCGTGATCATCTCACATGAAATCAGGGTTCCCTCGTGGTATTCCCACAACCATTCTGAGTGGTAAAAATTGTATTTTTTAGGAATTAGGATAGCCCTACACAGTTGCGCATTCTTCTGTAGATGTTCATGTTTTATATCAATGTAATTTTCGATCGACACAGAAGGGTACTCGGAACTTTTTTCTTTCATTTTTATTTATATAACTATTTCTGTTCTATTTAATAATATTTACTCGATGTCTTAAGTTTGCGCGAGTGTTACTCGTTACAATGGAACTACTTTTACTGACTTTATCGCGGTTTATTTAATTGCTCAACTAGTCCGACACTTCAGCAGCTTTACAGCAACCATAGCCACGGGTGGCCGCACGTGAATCGCGATAAAATCCATAAAAGGAGTTTCGTTGTAATTATTTAATCGATTTTTATTTGTATTTCTTTATAGTGTGCTGTGTTCACAGGGGTAATATATTGACCTCCGAGGCCGTGGTAGATGTAGGTAGTGTGCCATGTAACGTGTGACTGTGTGTCTACTCGTTAAGCTAAAATAAAATCTATTCTATTCTGATAACGAAAATATTGTCCTTGATTAGAATAAAACTGAATGTTGTTGGTAAATTAATAACCTCCCCGCTCACATGACACTACCGCAAGGTGTCGATTGCCCTGCTGCTGACAGATCTGGAGCACATCATGGTGGGCGGCCGACGGCACCCTCGGGGTTAAGTGTTTCTTGCTACTAGCCTCGGCAGCAATGTTTCCCAGTAAGAAACTAACTTACCGAAAAAACTGATTGCTACATCCAACAAATTCCATTTTTTTTAATTCTCAATTCATTCGGAGCTTGATTTACTCCATCTGATTATTAGAGTGTAGCAGGTATAACACGACACGCGGAGACGAGACTATGTGTCCATATTAAAAAAAACATCACCCTTATTATGTTACTATGTCAGGTGTGGGGTTCGAACCCACGCTCCCTCTCGGGAACCAGAGCTTAAATCTGGCGCCTTAGACCACTCGGCCAACCTGACTTGATAGTCATCACCAAATAACGGTCCATAACTACGACATTGACTTATAATTATTCTGAAGATGACGTATCATTTTGACATCATTTGGCGACTCAAATTGTCAACGACACAAATGAACGCCCATGAAAAAGGGAGTTGGCGATCTCGATGCTGTACGATATAAACGGTCCTAGTAAGTGTGACTTGTTACTTAAAGTGGGATCCGTAGCGCGTGTATTAGCGGTCTGCAGAAGCAATTCCCACACCAGCTGTTAATGTGCGTCTGTTTCTGGCCAAAACATTCTTGGAATGGTTTGTAGAATTGTTTGAATTTGGAATCACGTAATTTTAAGAAACTCCGGAGTAGGAGATCGGCCGGTCGCGAACCTAAAGGATGTGCTGCTGCATCTACAACAACAACTCACCATCACCATCGCCACAATAATCATCACAATCATCTGTTCCAATCTTCTTAAATTTTCACAGAAATCTCATTGACTGCCCAGACGCGCTCTCCGACTGAAGCCCGGTACTCAACGCTGTTCCGATCTTCTTGAAGGTCACAAGATGTTTATCTAATCTGACGTTGTTTTAACGATGCGCGATGATACCCCTTTTCATAAAATCTACATGTCGGCCTGTGTTTACACAACAATATAGGCAGTGAGAAGCGTTTTATCATCTCTTATCAATTCTCTGTTATTTGTAAGTGATAACACATAGACAAGTGAGATCTGTACTGATAAACAGAACACCATCGACACTTTTGAAGATGCCTTAGAATAATTGTGATAATAATAATAGAAATGAAAATACGACACGAGAAGGAATCCTTGCTACATTGCACCCGTATCCAGCCGGCTCCTACAGGGACATTCACTCTACGGCAGTGTCATGTAAGTAGAGTAGTCGGTGGCCCATTGGAGGGGTGGGGAAAGAGGGTAACGCATCGGCATAGTAATTATGTGGATGTCTCTGGGCATCGGCAATCGGAAAAATGTTACGATTTCTCGTTTCGCACCTATTGTTAAAAAAAAGCTGGAGGTACCTCCCCGGTCGTGCCAGTCCAATCCGGCTGCAATACAAAGTGTCACGTCTTTCCAGAGTTTTCTACTATCGCAATGAGTATAGGACAAAAATACTAATACTAGCGATCCGCCCTGGCTTCGCCCGTGAATCAAGTCAAGAATCCCTACTAGCCTCTGTGCTTGTGCCCTTAATAAATTATACACATAAACAATATTTGGTTATCGCTTTATCCATTACTGATAACCGCATGAAAATCCGCTCAGTAGGTTTCAACAAAATGGTTTACATACACACAGACAGCTGGTGAGGACTAAGTTGTTGCATAGCAGTGCAATCGGACGGGCGCACCCGAGAACGAAGCTCGCTGTTTCGCTGTATCTGCTGCACAGCGGAACAATTTTTCATGGTTCCGTATATGGTGGATAAAACAGAACCGTAATAATTATATTTTTTTTTAGAAAAAGGGGGCAAACGAGAAATCGGAGCCTACTGATGACTACCGACACCCATGGACATTCGCATGATTGTTACGCAGATGCGTTGCACTCCTATCAACAACCCCCCGCTCCCCAATGGGCCACCGGCTACTCACAAACCGCACGAAATTCGGCAGCGACGCTGTCATTTTACGCGGGTATCAAGTGAGCGAGGAGTACTTCCCCGGTCGTGCCGGCCCAATTCCGTTGCATACAAGGATGTAGTGTCCTGCACTATGCAGCATGACACTACCTCTTCCTAAATAATTTCACATCTGTCCTCATGCCTATGTCACAGACCTTTTATTTTTTTATTTCGGAAATAGGTGTACATTATGAGCACCTACAAAATGGTGTAGTTAGAATATAAAAAAATAAAATTAAAAAGGGAGCGCTCCGTACATGTAATTGAAGGTAATTTTTTCCCCGAGATAG
Source organism: Eumaeus atala (assembly GCA_017140195.1). Taxonomy (NCBI): domain Eukaryota; kingdom Metazoa; phylum Arthropoda; class Insecta; order Lepidoptera; family Lycaenidae; genus Eumaeus; species Eumaeus atala. The sequence continues at coordinate 220,283 of JAFELO010001074.1, read as the reverse complement.
TCTTGTATGTCATTGGATAGGTATTTCTAAATGGTGTAGTTTTCAAGATACTATCTGATATACCAGATACTTTGTAAGATATTTATTCGCTTCCAAAGAGGTACAAAGTGTAGTTCAAACTTTTGACCTGCTTAGGGGAAATTTGTAAAAAAAAACTCGGTCATCTGGTGTTGTGGGTCGGAATGAATGTCATTTTTTCAAATCATATTTTAGGGTTCCGTATCTGAAAAAACGGTAACCAATTATCACTTTGATTTGGCTGTCTGTCAAGGGATCCTCTTTAGGTTACTTCCCGGTGATCTCGAATTAACCTCGACAACGACTCAAGATATAAAGGGAAAATCTTAAACTTCGTAATTTATAGTCATATCACAGAAAAAAACAATTACAAAGTTTATTTCATACAAAAAGAGTTCGTCCGTAGACTCGAGTCAACTTAAGTTAACATACTCGTAGCTCCTCGATGTACGGAACACCTGCAGGTGCAAGGTGATTCGCAACTAACTCGTTTTGCGTAGAAGTATCTAACCATAGAAATGTCAGCTGCTAGATTATTATCATCAAAGCTTATATTCAGCTGGTTTCTGTTAAATGCTAATTCAAATCAGATAATTTTTGATAATTAAACACATAGACAAGTCAAAAATTCTCACTCAGGATATGTCAGGTGTGGGGTTCGAACCCACGCTCCCTCTCGGGAACCAGAGCTTAAATCTGGCGCCTTAGACCACTCGGCCAACCTGACTTGACAGTTAATGTCAAATGACGGTCCATGTTAGGATGCTTATAATTTATATCTCATATCTATACTAATAATACTAACAATCCGCCACGGCTTCGCGAAATTCACGAAATATGGCAAAAATCCTTGATTGAGATGACAAAATATTAAAAAATATGATTTTTAATCTCAGTCTCGTAAACATTACATGTTACAATGAGAGAAGAGAGAAGAAAAGAGTTACAAGCCAAGAGAATGGGAATCTTATTTGTTGGGTGTTCCTTTTCAGAGCTCTTAAGTACTTTACTGAGTATTAAAATGACATACACTGTTACACGTTAACAAACAGTACAGCACTATTTTAATTATTCACTAAGAATGATACATAAGATATTATGCACATAATTTAGAACATCAGAGGAGCCCATATCTACCTACACCTGTTTAAATTAAAACATCAGAGGAGCCCATATCTACCTACACCTGTTTAAATTTAGAACATCAGAGGAGCCCATATCTACCTACACCTGTTTAAATTTAGACCATCAGAGGAGCCCATATCTACCTGCACCTGTTTAAATTTAGAACATCAGAGGAGCCCATATCTACCTGCACCTGTTTAAATTTAGAACACCAGAGGAGCCCATATCTACCTGCACCTGTTTAAATTTAGAACATCAGAGGAGCCCATATCTACCTGCACCTATTTAAATTTAGTAAAATGTTTTGTAATTACATTACATTCTTAAAAATAACTTGCGGCTAAATACGCGCCGGACAATGCACGACAGTGTACCTAACATAATGTCTCAGAAGGTGACCACTCAGTAAATGATTATGTGATCAGGAGATATCATAATCCTGATTTTATGTGGTCACTCAAGAAAAAAGAGGACAGGAGGAAAAAAGCGAACCCGTCGGCTTGTCCATTATGAGGATCTCCGTAGGTATCCGCGCGATTGTCAGTAGTTGTCATTTGTAACGTATTCATATAAGAACTGCATTTTACTTACCCATAGCATAACACAATTGAATGTTTATATTGTGATATAAACGTAGATATTTTGATTTGCTATCTACTGCGCAGTTGCGCTTAGCACATGGAAAACTACCAGCCTATCTGTTTACAACTACACGATAAGTGTCAATTGACTTTTAACCCTGTGCGAACATAATTAAGATCTAATTAGAACAACCGCTACAGGAACAGTTTTCAGTGTACAAAAACAAATACATACAAATAGAAGCAATTGTTGAATTATCAGCTTTATTGCATTACATTAAGTTAGCAAGTCGTGTGGGCGTGCGATTCGAAATGCGCGCACACATGTAAAGCAAATGTAGACATCGTTTTTGGTAGCGTGCATCTGTTTTGGCCCAAATATTCTGTCTGTTGACGTAGGTGCTCAGCTATTAATAGACTATAACTGCCTCTGCATCCACTTGACAATTTTCCAATAAATTTCATCTCAAATACAGGATTCTCTATGAGGTATAGATCCAGACCTTAGGTAGAAAGAAGGTAAACTAGCGAGACAAATCGAGGTATGTAGACGTAAATAGACGAAATTCATAAGAGACAAGAATTTTTGCTGCAAAAATAACCAAACAATAGAAATACTCCTAGCAGCAATTTTTCTGCTATCAGTCATTAGAACAGGTCTCAAGCCACCATGATTCGAACCATGTCGGGGCGTTGGGGCTTAGTAGCCTGGGGTGAACCCAGACACCTTGAGCGAAGCTAATCGAACCGAGGAGGCGGTTACACTTTGAGGCGAGGGGTATAAAAAGCAGGAGGAGCCGCTTTTTTACCCCTCTTGTAATAAGGTTACAGGAGGAGGCGCTTATACACACGGGGCAAAGAGCGAGGATGGGAACCTCACCCCATTGCACTGTCCCAAAGTTGGTGGGATTGTACTGTGGTACGGGGCTACTAGGCTATGGAGGAGGCGATGGTGTCTTAGGGGACGAAAAACCTTTGAGGTACCCTGATGATTTATTGTGCCGGGGCACCTCACCAAAGACGGCACGGATGGCATTCGCGGTGGTATTCGTAAGTATTCGGCACTGTAATGTCGCAAGCCCCACACACCACTGGACCCTAGCAGGCGTCGCAACCATCGCCAGGGGAATAGTGATGACCACGTGACCTAAAAACCGGCCGAGTACATGTCAGACGAGGGCGTAGTGTTCCCTACAATTATCTACAAAAACGGCAACAAATGAGGATCGTTGTACACAGGTCCCCTTAAGGAAATATTTTGTTCAGTTTTATAGTATCGTCAAGATGGCATTTGTGATAAGCAACTCCTGGATACAGCACTTCAACATGTCAAGCAAGTTCTGTGAGTCAACAAGCTTCGGGTTCCCCGTCTGCTCCGCAGAGGCCCAGTGAAACCAGCTACCGTCGAGCGCTTACCTGCAATATTATCATATTTAAAAGGGGCTGCTGACAAAATTGGCTATACATATTCTCAAGCGAGTTTCATTAAAAACTATTTTAACAAAGAAGGCTAGTCAGTTGTTACCATCAGTGAAATGCCATATCCCTCTACAAGATGCAGGAGTGGTACATGCTTGAGCGTGACTATAAAAACTCGCGTTAAAGGACGCGTAAAAGTTAAAGGATAGCTGACACTGACGTGTTACAAAGTCTGAAGTTGGCCCCCGCCATTCATTACATTAGATTTCATAAAGCGCACTTCCTCTCTATAGAACACCGATACCTCCGATCCAAGGATGATCCGAAAGACTACTGAAAATTAAAAAAAACATCCAAATTTCAATAGAGAAGATGGCTGGGTTCTTTCCTCTGCTTGGGACCAAATCAAGACAGCAAGATATAACAAGTACTGTGTGCATTAATCGGAAAAACTAAATAATTATAATTATTCTGGTATTTTTAATAATATGTGACGTGGACATCTGTCATCTCAGTCCACCCGTGAACCATGGTCACGACTGCTGTAAAGCTTCTGAAACGTCGGGCTAGTTAAATAATTAAGTAAACCGAAATAATATCCGTAAAAGTAGTCTTATTATAAACATTTACTTAGTATTTGTTGTTATACGTGCATGATCCGTGAACATTTGTCTAAACAATAACTTTCCGGCTATCACGGTGCATGACATACAACTTTGTGAACAGTAACAGACAGGTGGACGGAGAGTGTAGTATTAATCGGGATTTTACATTTTGGATACGGATCCCCAAAAAACAACTTATACTGTCGGAAATTAATCATTTACCGGAAAACCATGACTCATAAATGCTGGATTTCTAAACAAAATTCTGCGAACTAATTAGTAACGTGCGAAGATCGAGCTCTCGCGTGATTTGCGAAATATTTCAAACAATCTGTGACGTCACCAGTATACTTGGAGCAGTCTCGTTATCAGTACCAGCCGGCATTATTTGCACGTAAATTAGAAGTCATGGTCGATTAAGGACAAGCACCAGATTTTTCGGGTTACGTGACAAAATGGCAAAAACGGAACCCTTATCTTTTCGTCATTTCTTTATTGTTGTATAGGGTGGGACAAACGAGGAGTCGGTGCCTTTTTACGATTACCGACGCCCATGAACGTAAGCACAATTACTATGCCGAGGGGTTGCCCTTCCTTCCACCTCTTCTCCAATGTGCCATGGCTGTCCGACCCTCTGTTGTTTTGTCCGCTCAGGTGTGGTAAGTGTGAACTAATGAGATATTATAGAACACAATAAAAACTTTAAGTAAAAGCTGGTTTGAAGAAAATCGATTCGATACTTCAAGAGATATGCGATTTTTTTGTTTGCTGCTAGCCTTTATGAGCGAGCCACACTCGCTCTTGGCCGGGTTTTAGTTATATCACAGAAAAAAATATATTTATGGTTCATTTCGTAACAATTGTGTGCATCTTCCAATGTCATTTGTCAACGCATTTAGATTTAGATGGTCGTGCTCCTACCTATCTCACATTGGTACGAACCCTCTGGTAGCGAGTACGACTCACACTTGACCAGTTTATTTATATTCTCTTCCTCGCGATCTAACATGGCTGCGTTTATTTTAATGTAATTTTGAGACTACCATCAGTGTTCTGACTGGACCATCCGCTGATCGTGTAAATGCTAATTACCTTTATGACATTCATTGCCATGGGCTGATGATGATGATTAAATAACAAGAGGGATATCAATTACAATGCCACGATGTTCTTCATGTTTTTCTTTCTGTTGAATAAGGAATTGTAATTATCCCGACTTAAATGCACTCTTAACTCTAACCAATTATTGAATTAGACCTTTTTTCAGAAATGGGCGAAGAATGATGTCTATTTACGTGCGAGGCCGGGGCAGGTCGCAAGCTAGTATCTAACCACACTAGATGCCCACGTCTGTGTGAGATCCACCACGGCCACACACACACACACACACACACACACACACAGATCTGACACGCAACTGCTAACGGTGACCTTTACTTGCGTCATTCGGCCCACTCGTGTTATACCGGGGGGGATGGCGTGACATGGGGAACGGCACTGCCTATAGGAAACCTCTTTGAGTGATCAACTAATCGTATATTTTTGTAAGAGGTAGTGCCATGCTGCATTGCAGCTAAATTGGAACTGCATGACCGGGAACTGTTACGGGGTGAGGTTCGAGAATGCCTTTTAACAACAGAAAACTCGGATGTATTTTAGAACTTTGTGCCCACAACGAGGGCTAAACTGGATCTACTCTGTGGTGGCATAAAATTTTCTACTTTCTGGAGAAAAATGATATTCCGTCATTCGTACCAACACACGTGCTGGCAACGAAGTTGTCTACTCCGCGGTATCTATACTAATATGGGTCTGAAGAGTTTCTTTCTTTACTTAAGCGTGCCAATCTCTGGAACGACTGCCGCGAATTGAAAATATATTTTTGTGTTGAATTGTGAATAGTCCACACACCGAGGAAGGCTGCAGGTTATATACCATAATGCTACCACTAATAGTACCGGAGTGACGCGGGAGAAACCGCGGGGTGATGCTAGTTATATGAAAACTAAGCAGACGGTATTATAACCAGTCGACAAATAACATCACCGTGAAAGGACAGCTATAATTTCGCATTTCATGCGGTCTGTGAGTAGCCGGCGGACCACTGGAAGGAAGGAGGAAAAGAGGAACGCATATCAATGGATCTGTATCACAGTACTAGATCTGAATAAAGTATTTTCTGTTCTGTTGTGTTATGTTACGTTATGTTCTGTCATTGGGGACAACTGTTTAAGAATATAGCATATGTCATATATCAATTTGAACATATTAGTGTTAAACGTCTAGTCTAGATGGTGTCCTTTGACTAAATCGCGCTATAGTTTGTATCTTTCAACATCCTTATATCTTTGCATTGTTTAGAGTCAGTTTGAGTTTTAAAAGTTTGTAAAGTTAATGTAAAGTGCCAAATTGTGATACGGTGTTGTAAATATTAAAGAATACAGTGTACTAGAAAGTGAGTTTCATTTGAAACAGTGCCTGTGGAGAATAGTGAACACGTTTATGATTCTCCAGCGATGATTTGTGCTGTGTTGTGTCAATACACAGGACTAAATAAGGTGGAAAAGTAAGGACTCGGCCCAGCACACCTCGAGGTGTGCCCGAGATGGGCGGCGCTGCGTCACGATCTGACATCACTTGTCGGAGGGAACTTGTCCAAGTCGAGCATCGTCGTCGCGATGCTCGGCAGCGACGAGTCCTACAAGGCGATGGCTTCCTTCTGCGAGACAGCCATGTCCCAGAAGGAAGCCGACGAGCGGGTGAGAGAGGAGGCTGCCATCGCGGCCTCCCCCCGCCGACGACGAATGGGGGTACGAAAGAGGCGCTATCTGCAGCGCCTTCAGTAGTGCCCCTGTGTTCCGTGTCGGGCCGGGATGGGAACCCGGTCCACTTCCAATGACACTTGGTCTTTTTCTTCTTTGATGACTGTCTTAGAGTAGCCGGACAGTCTCCGAGGAGGTGAAGTCTGGCCTTTTCGCCGAGGCCAGCCTGTCGCTGGAGGGGTCCTGTTGCCTGCAGATCCGGGACCCTCCACTAATAGCGGCCGAAGGCTCCCGTAGGGGTTTAGTTGGTATTGCTACCCAATGGCCGAGTCCAACATAGGTCTGGGGTCCTACCCGGGTCCCCAGGTATCATGCGTAAATGCATTCCCCTTCGTGACCAAAAAAAAAGGTGGAAATGTATGGCGAGTGACGCTCGATTTGAAACCACAGTAAGCATCGAAGAATAGATTATAGAAGACACTGTGATCGCGGAACTTGAGTCATGATACGCAACGCAGCTGCGTCACACCCGAGGCACGGTAATGCCCCTGCGGGACCGCTCGTGCGCTCGTACAAGGTCGATGACTACAGGTCACTGCCGCTACTGGCTTACGTAACTTTCTGCTCATACATTTGCTATACAAATTTTATCGCGACTTCGTAAAAGTATTTTATTGAAAGAAGTAACATTCATGTGAACTACATCATGGACATCAATTCATGAGGCTAGATTGGAGATGTCTTGAACCTTCAGCAAAATACAGTAGCACTCCGCTTTACTTTACACATAACAGGCGAGGCGGCCAGCGCTGACATTCAAGCTGCAGCTGAGTTTCCAGACAAGTTTCAAGAGTTCATTAGACGAGAGAAAATTCCTGAAGAAAAGTAAATAATCCTATCTACGATAAGGAAGAGTAGTTAGAAGAGAAAGTTTTATCTTCAGGGGAATACAAAATGCACTTTCAAAAATTTATTCAGGTTTTGGACATATTGCAGAGTATATACAGTAATGATGACCGTGTCTTGACCATCTGTCAAACAATTAAAATCAGTGTTGGGTGTTATGAACGTACTTTACAAGAACGAAAACAAAACGTTACCCAAAAGACAATAGATGTATTTTTCCGTAAAAAAAGAGTATGTATTGCATAAAGTGTTCCTGGAATTAAAGTGATTGATTAAAATGATTTGTATTTTTTGTAATAATTTTTGACTATGATTAATTATAAACCTCGTTATACGCGAATTTCAGTTAACGCTATTTTTTTGCAACGTATCCGTCGCGTAAAGCGGGGTATTACTGTAGTTTAACTTGCTTTTGGGGTCCAGCGCGAGTGGGTGGATTTATTAATAGGCATATTGATACCTAATCATTTATTAATAGGCATATTGATACGTAATCATTTATTAGTAGGCATATTGATACGTAATCATTTATTAATAGGCATATTCATACGTAATCATTTATTAATATGCATGTTGATACGTAATCATTTATTAATGGGCATATTGATACGTAATCATTTATTAATAGGCACATTGATACGTAATCATTTATTAATAGGCATATTGATACCTAATCATTGGTTAATAGGCATATTGATACGTAATCATTTATTAATAGGCATATTGATACGTAATTATTTATTAATAGGCATATTGATACGTAATCATATATTAATAGGCATATTGATACGTAATCATTTATTAATAGGCATATTGATACCTAATCATTAGTTAATAGGCATATTGATACGTAATCATTTATTAATAGGCATATTGATACGTAATTATTTATTAATAGGCATGTTGATTCGTAATCATTTATTAATAGGCATATTGATACGTAATCATTTATTAATAGGCATATTGATACGTAATCATTTATAAATAGGCATTTTGATACGTAATCATTTATTAACAGGCATATTGATACGTAATCATTTATTAAGAGGTATCTTTATACGTAAACATTTATTAATTTGAGAGGCGAGGAGCCCAAGATAAAGATTTGAATCTTGTTTATTTTTTATCTTCATCATCCTGACTTACCAGTCTGTCCCAAGATAGATTCAAAATTACAACAAGGTACCTAATAGCGAAATAATTATTTTTTATTTTCATCAATGTTCCTACTACTTAAAAGTATTTCGCTATTAGGTACCTTGTTGTCATTTGAGGAAGAAAAAAATTATTTAGTTACGTAACTTCTTTGAAGAGGCCGACGGTCACACACTATAAGACTATCAACCGGATTAGATAGTCGCATAATAATAAACGTTTATTTCGGAAAAAATCTGCAGTTATTATTTTTATAGTATAGGGGGACAAACGAGAAATCGGAGCCTTTCAATGAAAACCGGCGCCCATGAGCACAATTATGCCGATGCGTTACCCTCCGTATCGCCAACGGTATAAATGTAAATATAACACTAATGGCAAATACACTACAACTAAGCTAAGAATATATTTTGTGTGCTACAATTATTTAACACACAAATTAACGCGTCGTCATAGGAAAACAGCACGAAGTAGCTGTTTGTACCCAATGACTGATGGGTCAGCCTTATAGAGGCGGTCATGTAGTTGTTGCATTTGCTCTTCTCACTTGTCCTGGACCAGAACGACGCAATTCGGTGTCTGACTATCGCGGTGCAGAAGTTCACCTTCGCATGTTGCCTTCCTTCCTTAATTCCTTCCAATGGGACATCGAAACTCACATACCGCACGAAACGAATACTGCTTTAGGATAAAGATGAGATGCTGAGGTGCTGATGATAATGACGTTACTACTAACGGCATCTAGTCCCGACCTAGTTCGTAAGTGACAGTTTCCTGCCGGATATTGTAAGGAAGGGAAGTCGCCACTTGCGTCTATTGACGTGAAGACCTTAGGCTGTGATTGACCTGCGGACGGGTATCAAGGGAGCGGCTAGTGTCGGCTAGGTTCGGGTATTGTCGGCCAATGTAGGATATGGTCAGCTCCCCACCATGGTTCAAGCCTTGTCGTGGCGGTGGGGCTCAGTAGCCTGGAGTGATCCAAGACACCTTCGGCGAAGCCAATTGAACCCAGGAGGTGGCGGCGCTAAGTACCCCTCCTGTAAGAAGAAGGGACAAAAGAGAAAAAGTGGAGGCGCTTTTGCGCACGGGGCAAGGGGCGAGGATGGGAACCTCACCCCATTGCACTGTCCTAAAGTCGGTTGTCCCATGGTGCAGGACAACCCCATCTTTGGAGGTGTCGTCGATCCCATTGGGGGCTGACTTGCCGTCGAGGTGCCCTGAAGATCTGCTGTTCTGGGGCACCTCACCAAAGGCGGCACTGGTGGCACTCGCGGTGTTCTGCGGGCATTCGGCACTATAATGTGCCGCGAGCCCCACACACCACTGGACCCCACCCAGGGCCAGTGCAGACGCGTAAATGCGCTTCCCCGCGTCAACAAAGAGAAAAACTGAAGGGTATCGTCAGCTAGCGTCAGCTAGTACCGTCAACGTGATCAAAAACTTAGTACGGAAGACGATTTGAGGCCTCCTTCAGGTATGTGTTACGTCAGCAGGATTTCAGCAACTTCTAATGTTAAACTACTATTCATATTATAAATGTAAAAGCTTGTATGTTAGGGTGTAGGGATCGTGATGTATGGCATTCCGTTCGCTCTGCCTACCCCTTTAGGGAGCTGGCTTGAAGATGTGTTGTTGCTGTATGCTTGTAATTCTTTCACGATTAACTGCTCTGCGTTGTCCTCCTTTCCTCCTTACCGCCTCCCCTCCAAGGGGTCACCGCTACTTACAAACCGCACGAAACACGACAGGCTTGTTTTCACTTTACGCGGCGGTGTCATGTGAACGAGAGCTACCTTCCGGGCCGCGCTGGCTCAATGCAGCTACAATGCAGCATGGCACTACCTCTTGTTACTGGGGTTGAATAGGGCGTAGATGTAGGTTACAATCTGGAATAGTATCGAATTATCTTTATTCCGAAAAATGGTTAATTTGAGGAAAATTTTCAGAGTAGTTCGCTGGGACAAGGTCTATGGCCGCACGAGGTCAACGGTTTAACAAGAATCCTTACTACAGCTGGCAGGGAAGTGCGCTTAACGCGCTGTAAAGCCCCGTGGAAACTGTTTCCTCGAAATGTCAGTAATTGGTGCGACCCTTAAAGGTCGGAGGTCACTTGAGGGTGCGTCTATCGATCCCAAGCCGAAGGTGAACTTCACCCTTAACATTACACCGGAATACTAGGAATTACTCCTTCTTGAATATATTGAGCAGATTGGTAGTAGAATGTATTATAGTATAGGGGCAAACAAGCCATCGGAGCCTTTTGACGATCGCCGGCGCCCACAGCTGTCACGCGTTGCGGCTACTCCCATACTCCATTAAACGTGACAGCACTACTGTTACGTTATGGCGGTGGCATGTGTGCTAGAGGTACCTCTCCGATTATTTCCGCTCAATTTGGCTGCGATGCGGCATGGTACTACCTCTGGTGCTGGCGTACTAACGGCAGTAGCAAATAAAAAAAACAGGAACTTTCACTAGAATTTTGAAAACCTATCAAGGTCACAGCTAGAGGCCCTGTGGGGCATGCTTTGCTTCACAGCGGAGGCTGTTCAAAGGCGGGACCCGTAGAAATTGCTTCGTTAGTTTTGTTAATCTTGCTCTCTGCACAGCCCACAGTCTCTGGTAGAAACTATCATTCAAATTGTAATGTTTGCTCTTTGAATGATACGATATTAATATATAATAGAATATGTGGCGTTGTACGTTGGCAGGTATAAACTATGCACACTCGTTAAACGTGCGTACCTGTCCGATGCCAGTAAGCAAGGGACCGCAGGGGCGTAATCACACGAATGGTAAAATATAAAAAAAAAACCAGTATATTTTTAGTGTTCGTATCAAACATCGAAAGATATAAGTTTTTTCCTTTACAATGATTGTGATTAGAATGATGAGATGTGCCTGTAGCACATATCGCTAGTGCACAGCTTTTAAAAAAGACCACATCGGAATTCTGTGAACTAGAGATAATTTCAAGGACACGTCTTGTCGAGAAACGCTGGGATATAGAACAGAATGAGGGAATTAACATCGACATCAAAAGAACAAAAGACTATAAAGTGTAAACACATTCTGTTCGCCAGGAATTACCCATAAAAATGCAGAAATTGCCGTCAGTTTATATAACAGATGGTTCTGTTTGTAAATACTTTCGATATACAAATATTCAAATTAGGAATTCGGTGAACCCGCCAAACACTTCAGAGGTTATGACGGCGTAGTCTGGGTTATCTGTGCCGGAATGCTGTGTTTGTGTTGACTAAGTCAAAAGATAACTCCCACCAAACATTCTTGTTTCCCATCTGGTCGACGGCCGACTAACACAGAACACTTTTTATGACTTGACTCAGAGATATGCAATGAACTAATTTCTAGTAACTAGTTTAATACTCGTACTGTTACGCATCACCATCTGCAATGGTAATTATTCAATTTTTATGTTATAAGTAGCCATGATAATATTTATTTCATTATCGCCACATGGTAATAAATTATTTGTGTAGGTAATGGATTACTAGCTATTCCTCACAGCTTCACCAGCGAACTAAAACAAAATGTTAGTATTTTTGTAGCTTAAGTGTTATTCTGGTACACAAGATACAACATTAAAATGTTTCAACAGAAGCCGTTCAGTAGTTTTGGCGTCATGGAATAAGAAACATCCAAATTTTCCCATTTATCATATTAGTAAAATGAGCAACCATATGGATGATGAGAAACCATGAGAATAAACGAATAACGATAGGTCAACACGCAGCGATGGCGCACGTGCGCAGCCTTGCTTGTGTGTGTGTCACGTGTTCACCGTGTAGCGCAGACCTTGCACACATAGACCCTGTTGTACGAACACAGATACAAATTGTTTTGACGCTGAGAAATGAATGTGTACACGTTAATGAGCTGAGCGTTTTTAAAATAATTCTATTTTGACTTTTGAGTAATGAAGTATCACAATTTTATGAACTCCTTGGGAGCTGCCATTGCAGCAAGGTGACGGCGACAGCGAGTTTCGCGTGGATCCCTGGAGTGGGAAAGTGTACATCATAAATACGTAGAAACTATTATAATGTAGTATATTCCTATAATGGTATTTAATTGCTTAAACATGCCTAATTCCTATGAATAAATTTGGAAGTCACAAAAAAAATTGTGATGACCAAAATTATTAATTAATAAAAATAATAACCTATTTATTACATTATGTTTTAGAAGAAATTGAACTTAGATGTACTACAGAGTCTATCGTAGGTCTTAACTTAAAAAAAGAGCAACAACTATAGACAAATATAAAATAAATAGGCGTACCTAATTTATTAAAATTTCCCGGGTTGCTAATATAGTTTGAAATCGGCGATACATAAAATTCTAGGTATCACCTATATCTAAGCACGGTAATATAATCTCATCAGATATTAACGGAATGGAAACATCAATTAAGTTCCTTGTACATAAATTCTTCTCAACCCGAGTCCGCAAAGCGGAAGCCACATAGAAGCGAGCTCAACAAGCCCGCTACGCTCAATGCTCCATAACCAGAACATTCCAGTATTTACGCGAAATGAACGCACACAAATGTAATATTTTGACTCAACAGCAACGAAGAATGAATGACGTAGGAGCGAGGGGGGAGGGCGTAGCACACCGGACGGTTTATATAGACCGCGTAGACGCAGAGCAACCAGTTTTTGTTACGACACAAACAAAGAAAGTCTTTCCTGAGGACATTGATACTAGCAGACCGGCTGATAGCCAATGGGTATGTAGCCTTGAATATGTACTATAGACTAGGCGCAATGATATTTATAAACAAACCGATAGGGAATATACTCGACAGACTCATATATGGATGTCGTTGTCTACTGTTTATACGTTTTTTTATATTATTTTAAGGTATATAAATTCATTGCATCGGCAAATGCACCATTTAGTTTCCAACATGCTGCAGTGCGAGGGACTAGTTTTCACGTTCCAAACTCAATAAAGACGCCTGACCACAGTTAAATTTATGTCGTTCAGTTTTCTCGTTAATTTACAAAACGATGTATTATTCTCATAAATCTCTATATTATTTCTCATAAATTTGTTTGTTTGACCGTCTACAATGTGATCACGCAGTCGTGGGCTCAAAAACCATTGTAGGCGAATCGTTATCTGCTTTTTCGTTTTACCCGCTTGGTAATAATAAAAGAAGCCCTGTTTATTCGGTTACATGAATAAATGTAGATTCGATGTGCACTTTTACTTTTTTTTGTGTTGATTTGAAGTTCGATTAGATTTGAAATGTTTACAAGAACCAGAAATGCTTTACCAATTATAGCAAACGTCTGCACGTGAACGAAATATCTTTTAGGGTTTTACTTTTTTGGCATAAAGCCATAGTGAGCGTTCGATGCAGACGCAAAAGTATTTTTACATCATGACTCGTAGGAACATAAGTACCCAGTGACTATTTTATATCAAATAGAGGTTTTGTGTTGGAACCAAACTGTCATGAATCACGATGCTACACTTGAAACAGTGCGCGCATCTCCGACTAATGACTATGTTCGCATTAAATCATTAAATATGACATTTAGCGGTAATGTAATCGCAATTTGCGCATCGATCTGATATCCTATGTCATGTGTTACACGGTTCATCCTTTGTGCTAAAATTGCGTAATTTCCCAGTTGTGCAATAGACTATAGCGAATCTACGTAACGTCGTAAATGACGTCGTCTTATGTAGTTATATTGACGAGGACATCTCTCAGGAAAAGAGGGCATCAAAGTAGGTGCGTGCAAATTATTCTACTAAAGGGTAATCCGCTAATTATTACTGTCTGACGTGTATGTATTAGTCATCAATTTAACTGTATATTGTTATTATTTAACTGTATTATAACACTATTGCGATGCTGATACATTGAGTCATGTTAGACTTCACTAATAATTATTTATTTCGTGTTTTAAATGGAAGGATACAATTTGTTACATTCCTCACAATGGTTTTGGAATTTATGGCTGCATGGTTACATTATAGACGATAAAATAAACAATTATACGAAGCAGACAATTCTATAATAATTCATAATTCGATCATGTGGCGGCGAAGCTTGACTAAAGCAATATGGTAGGATAGTAAACGTTTCGTTTAATAAAAATAACCAAAGCTTGTGAGAATCGAGACCCCAAAATAAAAAAGGGGACCATGCTACCTGACCACTATGACGTTCCGAGAAAACCGCGTCTTTGTTACTTCTGTAGCTGCCCCACCGGTTAGCCTTTTGTGGACGCTTTATTACTTATCGAGCAGGCGGGATCTGCTTGGTATATTGGTATATCTGATAGGCAGGAAAATTCTTAATAGTTGTTTTAGGCCGGTAGATTTAAGATGTTAAACTATTTTAACTAAGGTAAACCCATACTAGCGCTATCAGGTTACGGAATGATTTAGACAAAATCTGTTAATTTAACAAGCATAGAGCAACTAAAACATTTTGTATGCATAGTTGATAAAAACAAACTAAAATATACTTTATATTGGTTTCAGATACGTTAAATTTAAAACCGTTAAGTGAGGACCATGAGCGGTCTCTGGGGGAGGGGGGAGAGATCGCTCGGGACGTGGAGGTAGGCCACGGTCCCTTGGACATCCCGTCTACATCAAGCGAGGAGCGGGCCATACGCCGTGTCGTGGGGCGCTGGGGCGCCGAGTGGTTGAGCTGACTCGGCTCAGAGGCTCAAAAACCAGCTGGCCCATGGCCGGCGAAGCACCCCCTGCCGCCGCCGCGATGGGGGGCCGGGCGCCCGGCGCTGCACCTGTCCCTGCACGAGTATGAGGACCTGGTCGCTAAAGCCGAGGCGCTGATAAGCCGACTCGTCGTCACGGAAAACTACGACTCCATAAACAATTTCGTCACCCTCTACGATTCGTATATGGCGGCGCCTGACCAATATTTGGAAGAGTTCTTCCCGAAGTACAACCCCCCTATCAGGGCGCACAAACACACGTGTGTGGGACTGGGTCTGGAAGTGATGAAACGTTTGAAGGTTTTGGAACACGATTTCCCGGGAATTATCAAGTCGATGATGCTCGTCTCGTGTGATGAGAATATTCAAGATCTTTTGGACTACACCACGTCGTTCCCTGGCCCGCAAGGCTTCCTGGAGGAGACTGAGAAGGATCACGTGCTGCTGGCTATTCACGTGAAGATCGGGGGAAGATCAGGTGTATTCCTGTCGGATTTGGGCTACCATATCTCACGGGTTGTCACTGTCATGGCTGACCGAAACTATCCACATACAGGTAATTGTACAGATTTCACCGAAACCCATTCGGTAGTTTTTGCGTGAAAGGAAGATACAACTGACAAACTTTCACGATATCTAACATTGTAGTACATCAAGACTAATTTCGCTTGGCACACGCATCTAATAACCTAATGTATGTTCCAGGCTGGTTCACCCAGTCCGACGAGCCGCACTGCCGCAAGGAATACAGCTACCAGTTCAACGTCCACAACAGCAACTACGTGGAGTGGCACGAGCGCGAGACCCGGGGAGGGGAGGTCAAGGAGCGCCTGTCTCTGGTGTACGTCGCCAAGGCGTACCTCACCGCCGTCAGCGTCACTGAAAAGAGGAACCTCGTATGGGACCTGAGGTTAGTATTGTTAAGATGGCAAACTAGTTGGAGAGTTTTGTCTATCTATCTATCCATGCTATTGACTAATGGAGATTGGATTTTCACAAAGTTCCATACGAAATATGTGAACCTTATTTCTACCAACCAAATGTGCAAAAAAGATAAAAAAAGAGAACTTTCTCGTGGATTGCCTCATAGCCTATTGACAATCATCGCATCTTCAAAGTCCAGATTTAAGACTCGTAATTTTTCAAATCTATTATCATCCCGGAGACGGAAATATTCCGAACCTGAGCGAGCGGATCCACAACTCTTTACTTAATAAAACAACGTTTAACATTCCAGGAGTCTCCTAGCACGTAACGCCAAGGGCCACCTCACGGCGGGCATCTACTTCCCCGTGAAGCTCAAGGATCAACATTTAACCATGTTCTTCGACGGCGCTAACGGCAAGCAGCGGAAGAAACTCAAGTTCGACACCTTCTTAGAGCTGCAGAAGGTAAAATTCAATTAGATTTTCTCGTGTCACAATGTTAGTTACTTATCTTCCGGAACGGCTTCACCGACTTTCAGCAAATTCTATATGCATATTCAATAAGACTAAGTGTCGGCTAATATCTATTTTTCAAACCCTTAAGTCAAGGGTTAGGTTAGGTGAACACCTAACCCGGCAACATTTGCCGGGTCAGCTAATTGATATGAGATTTTTAAGCCGAGGTTCTTCTTCTGCCATGTGTCTTCTGCCTTGGTGGAGTTTTTGGTATTAAAAGGCTTCACTGCAGCCAGCATGAGAGTTACCGATGGAGGGGAGGATATTAGGACCAGCACGTACCTATTAACAACTACAAATTAAAAAAAAAATCTACAGAATATTCTTTTCACAGATCCCAGATGACGTGGTGGACGAGGTAGAACAGTGCAACGACCAGCTGCACCTGAGGGACGGGGAACTGCTGTCCATACTGAAACGTCTGGCAACCATCATGGCGGACGAGGAGTACATGGCGGAACTCCTGGCAATCAACCAGAGAGTTGTGGAACTCTCTGCTGGCACATAAGCCCATTGGCAGGCGAATCAAACAATCATTAATACATTGTATTCATTGTCCACAGATAAATTATTGTTAATTTGACATAATCATCAATATGTATTTCATGTGATGACAAACAATTGGAATTGTGCACGGGATCATGACATGTGTAGATGTAGTACATATTTTTGGTATCACTTTTCCGACGAGTTTCGGCTTATTTGGGGTGTGTAATAAAAATGATGAGAAATGTTTTGTTTTATTTTCATCGCCTTTTCAATTATGTAATGACACCAAGGACAAACTGTTGATATCTGACACGTGATGTATCACTCCACAGTGATGGACATTGATCAACTGAAGGAAAAAAGGCGCATAAGAGCGCCACTCTTATGCGCCTTTTTTCTTCAGAAGAAACTACGTAACCGTGGTCAAGCAAGGATCGTTACCATAAAGCTTTGCTATTTTTAACCAAATTACACAAAAACTCTATTAACAAAAAGAGTACTCTGGTGGTAGGAAAAGAGCAAATATCTCCGTGCAGATTAAGATTTATATATAAATTGACCTAAAGCGGTTCTCTCTATCATCTTCAGTAACGTTAAAGAGACCAACTCATTCCAGATGAATGCCGTTAATCGTATAAGATTAATGGTTTTCTGATGCTTTCCTCGGAACAACGAGTGTTCTCAAACCTAATGTGAAACGGGACGAAGTAACTTTACGTTTCTAAGTAGAAGTTTTGCAGTCAAGAGGTAATTGATGTCTCCCCCCCTTGGTGGAAGGTGGGGACGGACATGACATGAGACAGACATGATTGCTCAACGAGCTCTTCGTGCTTACACGACAATGCAAGAGCAACTAGCTGTTGCGCGTGAGCTACCCCCCCTCATTAGAAAGGGGTCCCCTCTGCCAAGAAAACTAGATCTTAACCACAGAAGGCCGTCACCCGACGTGTTCTATAGTAACCGGACTAGCCTATGTCCAGCAGTGGACCGATAAGGGCTGATAATGGTGATGTGTTATTCACTTCATACCGATATAAATTTACGCGTACCTGTTGCTCGTGTTTTGTAACCGACTTAGATGCCTTGCAGCGGGATCGGACCGCAACGACCGGGGTAGTACCTTAATATAACTCGCATAAGAAACTTTATTTCAAGCGAAAAAGATCAATTTTACATAACTATTTTTCTGCTAGCCTAAATATATTGATAACACCCGCACTCTACATGCAAAAAAATTGCACCTGAAATTGTCCTCCCCTCATTACTACCATTTTTTCTCCAAGGAACTTACTTTGTAAGAAGTTTTAATGTGACGTGACGTTTTCATTACTAAGAGGTTTCCGAATGTACCGCTAGATGGTGCTACCCAATATGCGAGCGAGAAGTACTTTTGAATTGTAACATAAGTTTTCTATGATTGCTAACGCATACGTTCAGGCGTCTAGCATTTTAATGAATGTTGAATAGGAGAAATTTGGTCTGTGTAGTGTTGCTACTAAATAAGGACGGCACGTCCGCAAAAGTACATTTTCATCAAATAGCATGACTGCTTGTGAGTTTCCCATGGTCCTTTAAGTTATGAAAGAGGGTATCTGCAAGCCATATGCAATAGGTAAACGTTTGTAGTCACAAAATAATTATGAAAAAAAAAAACTAAATAGAATAATATAACATTGCTCCGCGAGAAACCAACGGCTCAATTGTTTTACTTCTCCAAAAACACCACTAGCTCATTAACACCGCCTGGATATTGCTAAAACCTTCTATACGACTGATTAAAAAATATTTTAGATAGTGCTGCTCTTATTAAAATGCAACTGCTTTTTTCGTTACATGCGGTGATGTGTTTACGATAACCTAAATCAACAAATCAACTGAATTGTTAAATGTCTTCTTTAAACTAATGAATCTCGCTTTATATTAGTCCGTTCTAGTTTCAAGTCTAGTCGCGCGTACCCCCTGAAAAATCCCTAGGGGTGTAGTCATTCGAACTGTTAAAGGCTGGACAAGCGCCGCCAATCAGTAGTAGGTCCCTCCAAAAAAAACATCCCTAGGGGTACGATTGTTCACAGAAGTACCACACGTCACACCAATTGTGAAACACTGCCTCCCGCGACACAGTAAATACTCTTTGCAGCAGTGGGTATTAAAATTAAGGGTATTAAAACATGGCATCATTGTCCTAAGCAAATATCCTCCTGCACTAGTATGCGCGCCTGGTACATTCGTTTCCAGAACGTGACGTCATCACTAGCACGCATTGCTTGGTCGCCTCCTATACACGCCTGCGCCCCTCGTCGTCGTGGGAACGAATCAAATATAAACCACACCCTCTTTATAAGCAATTTGGTTTATACTAAACTAGCTGACGCACAGCTGTTGTTTTCATAACGTTTACCTGTGTTCTTTTCGGAAGAACTAAATCTAAAGCAATTGAAGGGCTAATGCCATGTAAGAAGCAAATATGTGTGTGTACCTATTGAAATAATAAAATTAAAATAACCCCCGACACTCTGGCAAAAAATGAAATGTCCATCTAGACGTTTTAACTTCATGAAAAGTATACACTTACCTATTATGACCGTTGCTTCGTGTACTTATTAAATGAACTAATTTTAATATCTTTATTTTGTCCACTGACAGGTTTATCATTAAGTGCAGACGATAATACACCCCATAAAAATAATTAGCACAAAATACCAAACATCGTTTTCTAAAACAGCTACTGTTCAAAGAGCTGGACGGATTATTCCAAATATAGGAAGACTAGTGTTTTTTTCTTTTCCTACTATTTAATTATAACTGTTTATCTATCTTATATCTATTTCCGTAATATAAATAGTGTGTATATAATTAACTAATAAAACATGTCCCTGAAGTTATACAAATGCTTACTCCTTTGTGTCTTGCGCTCCTAGTAACCGTGGGAGTATAAAATCAAGTCCAACCCCCTTATCGAGATAGCGCGCTCGAGTGAGATAGCACTCGTCTGGAACATCGTTTCAGCATCCTTGAATCTTGATGCATCGCAAGTCATATTAAACCATCTCCGCTTTACCTATGATACCCGGGTGACAAACGCGTAAGACTAGAGAAAGCACGCTGCATGAGAGCCGCGCATCTTCTTTCGCGACTGCGCAGCGATAGCATGAAATAACGCCCCACGGGTCATAATTATATTATATACATATTACATAAGTTAATATTCTAAATAAATATGTATTTTAAGGCTAAATAATACATACACTTCTTATCTTTACGTACTACATTTCCTAAATATTTCCTAACTAAGATTTATACTAAATATATAAAACGACACGAGTATATGTTATATTTTCTTTTAATAGTATGGGAGGGGGGCAAAGGGGGGGGGAAACGAGACATCAGAGCCTTTTACGACTACCGACGCCCATGAATATCCGCAGAATTACTATGCCGATGCGCTGCCCACCTTTCCTCCTTCCTCTAATGAGCCACCGACCGAAGATGTAACTTACCGCCGGTACCATGTGACCGGGAGGTCGCACCAGCCCAATTACGCTGCTATCCATATAATAGAACAGATTTTGAAATTTGCACTTTAGAAATATATATTTTGTTTTATTAGATTTACATAAGCATGCCAATATTATCTACCTTAACCTATGGAGACTTAAACATTATTATCTCTTTTAGACCTACTTACGTAGCGACATACCAATACGAGCGTGAATGTTTTTATAAGTAAACGAATTATTATTATAATTAGCTTCAGTAACTGGAAAATCTACACAAGTATTCACAGGAGAATGAATGGCCATGCTTGCTTTACTTATAGACAACATTGTGCAAATTAAATTATTTATCACCCAAGCAGCACCGAGAGTGAGTACATTCAGTTTGCACGCATCCCGAGTTCCTGTTCATCTAGTTTGTGTAAGTGCTGGTTAATGTTGTATGTTAATTGAACAAAAACCTGGCTTAGGGTGTAAAGATAACAGGCAGGTTTCTGAAATATCCAGGTAAAACAATTGTGAATATATGAAAAATAAAAAAGTGTGTGCGTGCGTGCGTGTGTGTGTGTGTGTGTGTGTGTGTGTGTGTGTGTGTGTGTGTGTGCGTGCGTGCGTGCGTGCGTGCGTGCGTGCGTGCGTGCGTGCGTGCGTGCGTGCGTGCGTGCGCGCGCGTGTGTGTGTGTGTGTGTGTGTTATTTCACTCGCTATCGCTGAAGAGAGAAGGAAAGTTCGTGTTCGCACCTCTCTTTCTCGCATACAATATAAATATAAAGCTACCATATTATCCTCACTAACATTAATAATACGCTCTCGATTGTCCACGTTTTTGTAACGCTCAAGTCACGCATTCACTAGCTTGCTCCCCAAGCCAAGAGTGCAGAAGTTTCAATTCAAAAATCTAAAAATCCGCCAACGTCTAAATATGTTGCTCGCAAAACTCAATCATTTTATTAATGAACCACTCTCAATATTGATATGCATCTGTGTTAGTTATGAATGGACCGGGCGGCGGGGCCGGGGAGGGGGCGCGCTCCCTTACCTGCTCTAACAGATGTTAATGGGTGTGCCCTTTTCCCCGGTATCGACAATTCACAGCGCCCTAGGCCCTAAAAGCGAAAGTGCACTTTCTCCCTCCGACGTAAACGTGAGACAGATTGCACAGTCGATGTAACATTTATGACGCGTTGAGAATTAAAAAATATAATTAATTTATTATTCTCCTTCATCATCATCACCCGGACGGCGTCCACTGCATGACATCCCTCCCCCGTGGAGTCCCACCGCTCTCCATCAGTCCACCGGGTGGACGGATTACTCTTTAAGAAGAATATGAAGCGCGCTGTATGAATAAAATGCTAGTGATTTTTTTATAGTATGATGCCTACAAGAAGACGGAGCCTTTTGATGACTGCTGGCGCCCATAAACATCCGAGTAATTGCTATTCCCATGAGTTTCCCTCCTTTCTTCCTCCCCTCCAATGGACCACCGGCTGCTCACAAACATCAGGAAACGCGATACCGAAGCTGTCACTTTACGTTGGTATCATGTGAACTTTAGAAAGAGGCAGTGTCATGCTGTATTGTAGCCGAATTGGGCCGGCGCGACCGGGGAGGAACCTGCCGCTCACGTGAAACCGCCATAAAGTGTGCCACGCTGTCGCGGTTGGTGAGTAGCCGGAGGCATATTAGAGCGCAGGAGGGTAGGAGAGCAAGGCATCTACATGACGCCTGTGGGCGTTCATAGTTGTTAAGTCGCGGAATGTCTTCCCTGTGTGACTGCTCGCTGCCCCACGCGCTGAACCCAGCGGAGCCACTCACGTTACAGTTCATCATGCTATCAGTCTGAAACACAATGTTACTGTTCTTCAGTCAAACACTCCACGAACACAATCGGGTGAAATAGTAACTGATGTAACGCTGTAGTTACATACCTTTTATAAATAATTATTCACCACGAAATCATCCTGAATCAAAAATAATTAATATAAAGTAGTTATTATTTACAAACAATAAATGAAATTAAATAATATACGAAATATAAATAATATAATTAAATAATTACTCGTACCTATCTGCGAATAAATCAAAACCAATACACTGCGACATTTACGTTTATGTTCTCGACCAGCTTTTGAACCAGCTTTTGAGAAGCACGGAATGAGCGGTCGTCCGATTCGCACTCGAGGAGTCCGTCGTTCGCGGTAATTAGGGGATACGCGTGCGGCGCGCTCACGGATTTCATATAAGTGCGTGTCCTCGCGCGCACATTTTCCACAAAGAAATTGAAAAATTATAAAACTACCTTTTCTACAGCAGCGTACAGTCTTAAAATCCTCGTCATATTCGGGGATTATTTTGGAATCCAACTAAAGTATTTAAAGTGCCACTTTACACCCCATCTCGGGTGTCACGTTTTATGAAAAGCTCGAGACCACCCGTCGCTGTCACGTTTTACTTGAAAAGCTGGAGACCACCCGTCGATGTCACGTTTTTATTTCAAACGGTCGAGACGACACATCGCTTCAAGTAAAGCCATCGCACGAGAGCCGTCGCTTCACTAGTGCATCGGGATCATCGCACAATGGCCGCCGCTTCCCGCGACCTGCCAACAGCCGTCACCATCTCGCGACCAACCAGGGGAGTGATCGGTAACGAGGCAAAGTTGATTCCTTGCGTAGGGCATAGACACCCCGACCTACGCATTTTATTAAATAAATTATTTTTTTATTGACTTGTGGTTGTTATTATTATAAAAACCACCGCAACGTCACACTGACCAATGTTCAATTAACCTCAACAAAGACGTTGACCTTAGAAATGGCTGATAACTGCGCGTGGAGATAGCGGACAGTAAGTGTCAACTGTCACGTGGCTCTGGTGTGAGGACCATTTGATTATTCAAGTGTGGTTTCATTATATATAGGGGTTGTTACGTTATTTAGTGTCGGGAAAAATCGTTTCACTTGTCTGTTGCGTTTCAATTTTACACTTCTCGGTTGACGTTTCACTTATATTGTGTGTGTGTGTGTACACATTTCATTTTAATGAATGTACGTCGCTCATTATGTTTTGGCGTTAAACTTGTTCTTTGAGCTTTGTATTCAAGGTTTGATAAGCGATTTTGTTATTCTGGATGTGAGAGTACTCTAGCTGCGTTGATTTAATTTAGACTCTACTTAGTACCTACAGAGGTAGCAAATAGTATTGTATTCCATAAATTAAATCTTTTCACCCCCACCCGCCCTAATGAATCACCGGAGACTCACAAATCTCATGAGACGCGACACCGAAGATGTCACGTTACGCCGGTATCATGTGAGGGAAGGGTGCCTCGCCGGCCCAATTATGCTGCAATGCAGCAAGACACTACTTCTTACTAAAATATATACGAGTTTCTTCACTTATAGTAAGAAAACACAGCTACAAGCTTTGAAGCAAAACAACGTCGTGACTTTGCGGGGTGTCTGGTGATGAACGGTGGCGTTTACCCACCACAGCTCGTTTGCTCCTCATCCTGTAAATAAGGAAAATCATCGGGATTGTCATTTGAAACTATAATCTCATTTCAGTT
This sequence comes from Eumaeus atala, assembly GCA_017140195.1. Taxonomy (NCBI): domain Eukaryota; kingdom Metazoa; phylum Arthropoda; class Insecta; order Lepidoptera; family Lycaenidae; genus Eumaeus; species Eumaeus atala. The sequence goes on along the minus strand of JAFELO010001074.1, from coordinate 195,985 downwards.
CGGCTCGGGCGTACTGTGTTTATCAACAATCTTGTTGTCGGTTCTGCTGCTGTTGTGTACTGGCGAAGCCGTATGTATGTTTATGTTTTATAAAACAGCCAAAACATAGCATATGTGTATATAGAGGCTGGTGGGAGCACCAGGCACAGATCACTGGACCTATGCCTGCTCCGTTCTCTCTTCTGCTTCCTTTGTTTTACTTTCTATTTACATTATTACCTTTGTTATTAATATTAAAGCATTTTTTCCTTTTATTTCTTTCACACAAGATTTTACTCGAGTCTGCGGTAATTCGGAACATTGGCTGATAACTAAATAGATGAGAGAGAAAAAAAGTTATGAAATATCATCACAATCAGTTCAGCAGCTTGTCCGTGGGGACTTCACAGACAGACAGATATTTTGAGGTCTAGAGACAGATCAATAATATGACTTACATAACTAAATAGTAGAACGATTATTGGAGTTAAGTTCCTTTAATGTCTGTTACACTAGTTAAGAAAAATATAATTTAGATTGAAAACTATTATTCGAATTTTGATACAAAGTTTACTTAATAAAACGTAAAGTTGATTAAATCACTCGACATTTCAAAGATAGAGTTTTTACGTAATCTTTACTTTGGAATTTTTATGTAATCTTTACTTTGTAGTGATTTTAGCCAGGCTAACAAAACAATCACTTTAAAATGTTTTTAAGGAACATGCATTACGAAAATTCACATTTTATGTTTTTAGGCTGTGTGTCTGGCTAAAAATTCAAAATAATAATATGAAAATAAATAATCATTTGGATAAAAATCATTTCCTAGATATATTTTAGTTTCGCGAAAACAAAAGTATTCCGATACGAACAGTTGCGCAACCGATCGTGAATCTGTTATCAGCGGCGACTGATAAGCGTATCACGGGCGTGTATCACGTTGTACCGAAACGTGCTCGCACCAAATACTATTATTTTGACTAATTGTTTACTCACTAGTCATTCATAACTTCCGTGTGTTTCGTCAAGTTAGCGCCACGCCAGTCGAAAGGGACGGCGAGTCAGCTGTGAGAGGATCGACCGGGCGCCATGCGCACTGGGCATGTGCCTCGGGTGCCACGTTGTCTAAGGCGACGAATAACGATTAACGATTGTAATAATATGTTTGACAATGGGCTTTTTGGAGTCTACGAGGAGCGAAATCGTATGAAATAGCGGTACAGCCATCTAGCATCCGTCCTGTATAAGGCTTTTACGTCTCTTGAGCACTTTTTGCTTTAGAATTATGTTTTTCATAGACTTCCGAACCAGAGTCGCGAGTCCGAGCTGATAGACACAGTTTATTTAACTCTATATTCGTTAAAAATAACGCATCGTATCTAATAATTCTTAATTATGTACCAACCCCATTGGCTACGGGCCATTAGCACGAACAGAGTTCTTCACGGTTATATTATCTGTAGACCTCGGAATGTGGTGCCCCTCCCCGTTAACCTTTCGCAACCCCACACTCGCCCCGTTGCGTCAGTCATCGACGTCTACTGTACAGATATTGTAACCGGTTTGTGGGTATAGCTTGGAGCTATTACTATAGACAGCACCCACCAGCAGTTATGCTGGAATACCGCATGAATAAGACGGAGCATAATTAACCGAGTTTATTGCTGTTGTTGTAACTACACATGTTTCACATGAACGGTTGACAACGCTGAAAGCCCTATTCGCAAACAATACTTGTGTGAGTAAAGTAGCATCACTGTGCAAAGTAAGACATTTCTCACTGCTTTACTAATAATAATTAATTCGTTCATTTTGAGGGATGCGTAGCGCGTATAAATATCTTATAAATGATAAAACGTTTGATTTTATCGAAGTTGAAATGGAAATCTAAAGCGCAACTAAGACATCGAAAGCGTATCGTATATAATAAGAATATACAAAATAGAGTATCTATCTATTACTATCTTATGACTGTAGAGTTTGTTTACCTGTACAAAAAAAAGATAAAAAGTCAACGCAGACGTAAATTATCACGAAGATGTTTTGTTTTCTATTATTATATATATTAATTGTTTAGAGAATACAACAACACACTAAAAATAACGCCAGATAGTCCCAGCGGCACAGTGTAGAATATCCACTTCAATAGTAAATAGTCAAGTTTCCGGGAGCAAGAAATAACTTTTTAAAAATTATAATATTTATTTAAATTTAAACTTAATTCAACAATTCAAAAGATTTGGATCCTAAATTGTTATAACTTATATTAAGGATTCAACTGAACAGATTTAGATGATCTAATTTGACGACTATTATGTTAAATGTAAGTCCGTCAGTCATGTCAAGACGTTTTCGGTTCACATGCAACATAACACGCCTGTGAACATAAAAGGTGCTGTCTAAGCATTAACACTTATTGTAGGGATGAGTGAGGCTAATATAACTAGATTGACCTAAACAAGATTTATTCTAATCTAAACAAACAATTGAAATAACGATTGTAATTGTTTTAACGCGACGACGCACAACACTAGAATCGTTACCGTCTGTATAATAACGCTGGCAAAACAACATCGAACGCTTAGTTTGTCTGGTGTCGGCGAAGAGAGAAGTGTCGTGGATAGAGCTCGCTCGGTGGACGCGTCTGTTTTTCTTTTTTATTTGGCTTCTAGCCGTTGTATGGGTGAGTTTTGTTGCATTTATGTGTAAACAAAACTAGTTTTGTAACAATATTCGTTGTCATAGTAACGCTTTGTGGAATGAGGTCGCGCGAAAGTCTTGTTGAATTTCTTTCGGGACATAAACAAAGCGTCGTGGTTTCTACGGCCAAACGGTACACCCGCTCACATTATATATATTTACCAACAGTAAACGTGTTTAATAATATTAAGTATGATTTTTCCTGCATTTATTTTGTTAAGAGATGCAGGAGATCGGTCGTCTTGGCGTTCATTGCCTATTTCCAGCAGTGGACCGATAAGGGATAATAATAATGATGATGATCAAAGGTGTTTAGTAACATTATGTATAATTTCTCGTGAATTTACTATTGTTATTAACAAAATACGGCAACACTTTAAACTTAAGGAGTTGAAATTGTTTCACAATATTTTTTATTTGCGCTGCCATATGTTGTAATGTAGTCTATCAGTTCTTTAAAATAACCTTTATGTTCAATGCAGTCTTTTACGAGAGTAATGAAATAGTTTCAAATCACATATTTATAAAAGTCAATAAAAAGGGATCAAATAAAATGTGAGGTATGTAACACATACTGTGTATGAAAATGGTCTCTTTACCAGACGGCAATATATTTGAAAATAATTCAAGAAATATCGTAATGTAGAGAGAGCCACGTAGAGACAGCTTTACGTGGCTTTACGTTACGTTCTTTCTTATATTGTAAAAAGGGTCGTTAAAGTTTTTTAAATATGGAGGGAAATTATATAAAAAATATGGAGACTCTAATAACGAATAAGTAAATTAATATTTTTACGCAAGATCATACTTAAAAAAGAATGCAAAATTATTAAGAAGGTTTTGCCATCTCCTTCTTATATGATTGAAAACACATATAGATATATGACTTTTATCATTAGAAGCCACGATAAAAATATGTAACTAACATATTTTTATCGTGGCTTCTAATGATAAAAGCCGAAGATATTCGCTCTTGAATCAATAGATCAATTTTGATTCAATATGTTGTTAATGCGAATAATCTTTGTTACATGTAACACGTGGGCTCTGCGAAGTATGACGCACCTCTACACCGCCCACTTGTTAAACTGTACATTGACCAATACCATGCTTGAGTAACAGATGATGTACTCCCGGGACCACTGACATCTGACTGCACAGACGTAGAACAGGTCGTGTCTATGCCATGTAGGAGATAATACTTTGATTCCGGGGTTTTAAAGTAAAGGCTTGTCTAGAACTAGACACTGGTGATCATTATTTGGATATATACCTCGATAAGACCGGGTGCCAGGGTCGCTGATCTGAGTGGGCCTCAGGCCTCTCTGAGTACGCGATAAGACGCGCGGTAAAACAAAAAAAATCTGGAACAGTCTATAATACGTGTGTCTTCACCTCTCAGTCTTAAGCTTAAACAATAGATTTCAAGTGTGTTAGATAAATAGATGTTAATAAATAGGGATAAAATATAGACAGAGAGTTGAATATTTTCAGATTAAAGATAAAAAAAAAACCCCAAAAGTTGTGAAGTCGTTGAAACATGCTTTCCGATCTTAAGGTTTTATATGTGTATTACATACTTCATTATATTTGCATGTTTTATTAGTTGGTAGTGGGTACTAATTGGACCATATTTAACAATTATTAAATTGAATTCTCAAATACAATATGGGGTAGGTGATGTGTAGGAAATATTGGTTTGAAAACAAAATGCCCATTCTGATATGAGTGATCAGTCAATTGACATTAAAATTACATTATTACACAAGATAGTTTTACAAAAAAGTGCAATCAACCAGTGATTTTAATAAGCTAACAAAGTATTAGTTTTTGAAATTAAACAATATCTATTAGTTTCCAAATCAATTATTATAGTTGTCTTAAGGCACACGCTAATGAAATATAACACTAAGTATTTTGCGGAATATTTAATGTTGAAGACATGGAAATCGGCAGGTAAATCTCTACTTGAATCATTGATTGTGTCGATTGTGTCTATGAAACGTGTTGACATCTCAACACTCCATAATATATTTTTCATCACCGTTGCCAAATGCTTATGTTAGTTCCAATTAAATATTGTATATAAATAAAAATATATTTTGTTATAAATAAGTTTGTCTATTATTATTATATCTATATTTGTCGCGAAATATGCTGGGTTATGTATCTAGTATCTATCTATATATGATAATGGTGTACATAATTTGCACCACTTTCCTGTTCGATAGGCCTGCCCAAACTTATTAATAATCATTATTTGTTATGTCACAACTCTCATGTAATCACAATAAAACTACTTTTACGTATTGTATCGCGGCTTATTTGATTATTTAATCAGCCCGAAGTTTTAGAAGCTTTACAGCAACCACGGTCAGCCCACCCGTGACCATGGTTGATGTAAACGTCGGGATAGTTACATAATGAAATAAACCGCGATAAAAATCCGTAAGTTTGATTGTAATGAGTAACATTCGCGTAAACTTAAGACATCTCATGCATGTTGCGTAGGTATAACAAAAATGAGGACAATGAAAATGGAAAGGCCGGTGACGTCAACAAAAGCTACGCGTTAACAGAATGTGTAACATACGTTCAAGACAGAAACGAATGAATATGCAGACTTGATTATACGTAATAACGTCGTTTAAATTGATAACGCCAACTGCACGAGTGAAAAAGTATGATGCCATAGTAACGTTCCGGTTCATAGTAATGTTCAGAATGGGCGGCGCATGTGAGCGAGAGAGCCAAATATATCTTCTCTCTGGCTCCATCGGGCATTGCGTTCATAGATATATTAGAGAACCCTTATCGCGTAAAGTACATCGTCGATAAAACTACTTACTGAAAACGAGTCTTTTAAATAAATAAAAAAATGACAAACCATTCTCGAGGTATATGAAAGCTATTTCATTTAAAAAAGGAATTTGAACTTCAAAGCCATTAAGGCCACTATTTCATAGGGAACTAGGGATTTAACGCCCCGCTGCGCTGTTATGCTATTGGCATATCGAGCACAATGGCTGACCTACTGCATTCGAAATGCCAACAGGTTGAACAGTGGAGGTAATGTACTTTTCAATCTAAAGTTTTCAGTCCTGTACGGGTATGATCTTTTACATCGTTAAGCTATTGTTTATTTTGTAAACAAGAATTAGGTTAGTGTGAAAAGTGATTTCTTTACCTTGAAATCACACTACTAGCCGACAGCTTGTTTTTTTATTTACGAAATACACCTTATTTTTAGAAAATCCCATAAAATTAGGAAATATTTACTGCATGTCTCTCTATTCGATAATTTTTATATCAAATATTGACCACCTTCTGTAGAGAGTGTATTTCCACCTGTTTTTAACTGGGGTGGACATTTAGAAAAGAAACCCAAAAAGCTGCGTATTATAGTATAGTATAGGGGGACAAACGAGCGATCGTACCTTTCAACAACTACCGACGCCCGTGAACATCAGCATAATTATGCCGATGCCCCCCAATGGGCCACCGGATACTCACAAACCGCACGAAATGCGACACCGTAAGTGTCTCCCCAGTCCTGCCGGCCCAATTCAACGGAATTGGACCGGCACGACCGGGGATATGCAACGGCATAGGAGGATGTAGTGTTATGGACCATGCATGGCACTACTACCTCCTCTTATGCAGCATGGCACTACCTTTTACAAAACATTTTAATTAGCTGTAATAAAATCGAACATTGTGATACGTACTTTGATAACAAAGGAGACCTTAGTGATGCTATGAGTGTGAAAGTTGTATGGATGTTTGATGCTTAATTATGTCAAAACAGCTGAACGGATTTTGATAAAACTTGGTAATGTCGTAGTTTGTGATGGGAATGTAACATTGTTTACAGAAATACTGACTCTGTGACGGGTGGAACCGCGAGGCACAGCAGTAGAAATAAAACGAAGTAACAAAGTCATAGACAGTCGGCGAGGCGTTAACCTTTAACAAGTGCGAAGAGATCGTTTATCTCCACCGTCCTGTTTAGTTAGGATCTTCAGCTAATGACTTGCAAAATGCGGCCGATGACTTTTTTATTTTATTCGCGACAGGCAGGTTGTTTTAACACTGTTGTCTCTCTTTCTTATCTCTACTTATTTACACGTCACAAAGTCGAAAAGTTTTGCATCAAATGAGCTATATTACTTTTAAATTTTCGTTTTAGGCTGTTCGTTATCCGTCAGTCAGTGTTTTATTAGCCATAATATACCATTTTAGGTTTTAGAGAAGAGTTTTTTTCGAAATTTAAGCCTTTTCTTTCAGTAATAAAATGTCTTTATTTGCCTAACTATAAGATGAAGGTACTTTATACAACATACAACTGGAAGACATTAGGTACTTACCATTGATTTACAAAAACGCAAGATGTACGATTTTATGTTCAACTGTCATTGTAAAGCGTCTCGGATGGATTGATTTAAGTTGTTTTTACAAAGTGCACAGTTTGTTTTATGAACGGTTTTGAAACGCTTATTGTATGTTTTGTTACTTTCCTAAATCTGTGGTTATTGGGTTACAATTAAATCTATTCTTGTTTCCTTGCTTTGAAGGCCAATTTTATAAGAATAGCATATATTTGTTATATGCTATTCTTATAAAAGTTAAAAAGCTTTCATCCGTCAATAAACCACTATCATTATCGTTCATGTTAGCATTGCGATCACCTTGAAAACTCTTATGATAGACGTTTTAAAATTATTCTGAAGGTTTTCGAACGTTCAACAAAGTTTTTTGCTCATTGTAAGGTCAGCTGAGCAACATATTCGAGGCTGTTCCTGTATTCGAAACCACATTACTGAACGTGCAGGAGTTTTGACAGTAAAATTACTTTATGAACTTTATTGCGGTTTATTTAGTTATTTAACAAGTTTGCCGTTTCAAATTATTTACAGAAGCCGTGTTCATGAGATGTCATAAACTGTCCAATGTAAAAGAAATAATCAAATAATTTATTTCCAGTCAAATCGCTGCATTTCATTACGGCTAGCCAGTTTTAAAACAGGGCCGTTTTATTTTGTGGCGGTCTAACGAGGAGTCACACTGAATATGGCTGAGTGAAATTGCGCCAGAAAGAGTTCGGCGTTATACGAGTAACGCTAATCTTATTGAAATAAAGTGAATGATTATCCGCCTTTTTGACACGTTTTAGTTCCTAACTTTAACACTCGCGGCGTTGCTTGACATGACAACAGCAATTGCGTCGATTATAGAATACCGGTAAATAGAAAACTATGCCCAGATACGTTCGAAGGTTTAGTTGGGAGCGTACCCCCTTAGCTAAGTTAAACCTTCGAACTCGTTACTCAGCCACAGCTATTGAAGAACGTCTCGCAATGACAATCCGGCAAATCGTTAGCCCTCCACTAAACATATGTCATATAAACATATATATTGTGGATGCCTGCCTTTTAAGTAAACGATATCTGTGACAGGAGGCATCGCTGAACCCTTATGATTACCTATGTAAATACCTACGCAAAGATTTATATTTATAATTTTTCAGAATAACGCTTTATATTAGACTTATGCGTTCTGCAACAGTCGGTTTTGATTATTTTTATCAATGGGTCTCATGCAGACGAAATCATCCACCTTTTCTATTGCGATTAGTGTCCTGTTCAAAAATTTTATTAGTAAATTTCGACAAAATTTTTGGTGTTTGCTTTTTCCTATGAAGGGTCTACCAAGAGCTTCAAACTTCATCATTGGCAAGTACATACTTATTATAAAACAAAGTCCGCAAAAACTGTCTGTCTCTATATGATTGATTTTCTGGAAATGTAATTAACGTATTTTCATAAGGTTTTCACCGATCGGTAGAGCGATTCCCGAGGAAGGTTTTGGCGTATAATTTGTTTATTTTAATTGTAATTAACGGGCGAAGCCTGTGAGCATCGCTAGTAATACATATTTTGTAATTAAAATGGCATTGTGCTTTTACAATGACATTGTATAATATATTAATTTAAGTGGTAACGGCTTTTCTAGGCCACATTCCTTCATTGGACTAATAAGGAAATACTTTCCATCAACAGTCTCTTCTGAGTTTTTAATTGTTTTTATTTAATGTTTATATTTATACAGACAGGTTTTGTTGCTAATTGCAGCAGAATTGGGTTGTCACGACCGAGGATGCCTCCTCTCTCGCACACATGACACTGACGTGAAGTGACAGATGTGCCCTCGCATTTCGTGCGGAGGAGATGAATGAAGAAAGGAGGGCAACGCGTCTATTCGTTAAAGGCTCTAATTACTCATTTGCAACACAATACTATATAAAAGGTATAGCCAGCTGGTTTCCCTTACCCTGCACTGGATACGAAGAATTAGTATAGGAATGGTTAGATGAGGATCAGCAGATACAGAAAAAAGGTCTTTCTTTAAATGAATATTTTATTCGGCTGGCCTCTGCGGACTTCGTAGAAGGCGGATATTTGGCACGGCACAGCATATCAACTACGAACTGGGTCAACGAGCGAACTCCTTGCTTATTAACCATAATGGCATGTAGGCTTGTGGAAGACCATATGAAACTTAAAACAACATAATGCTGATGTGAAAATTTTTTTTAAAGCATATAATGATAAGGTGTAATTGGTATAGTGGCACATACGCTCATGAGAGGTCCCTGGCACGGTAACCCACATTACAAACGCGTGCAGACCTAGATTGAACAGACAGACAGATTAAACAGGTTACAAATATCATGATTGTGTGATAATTAAGTCGTTTATGCAACCTTCAATAATATTTAGCAAGGTTGCTGCAGGTTGAGTATGTTTTCACTCAGCTCGCGTTTGAAGTCTTGTGCGCGTACTTGATAGAATTGCATATTGTCCTTTTGTTTTTCTTCTCAGACGCTTAATCCTTGTCTAAAAATAAGATTTATTTATTTATTCGCAGAACGAATTGTAGCTAGAAAGCAGATTTTATAGATCAAAATTTGTTTCTTTACACACTCTCCTATTCTAATCAAAAGACAATTACTTTAATTGTTAAAGTTAAATCTAATGAAAATAATACATGATGAAATAAAGGAAATCTTAAGAATGCAAAATATAAATTAATACAATATATCAAAATAAAATCAAAAAAGAAATCACAATCAAATGTTTATACAGATATAAAATTAATTTATAATATAGGTATAAAATAAATTTATGTAATATTATAAATATATATAATGTATATAATTATCATTTATCATTCATTATATTTCAATTTAATGTTATGAAGAATGAGTTCCGCTGCGATATAGACTCACTCTCGTTATCATTAGACAAACCCTACTTTTTGTAATTTATGCTACATTTCTGGGATATCGAAGTTTCCTATTTTTTTTCCGAAGGACTACAGGTGTGCTACCTGGTGGCTTTAACAATATTTATAGAAGTTGAAAACGAACCAAAAAACTCAAGTCATTATACTGCCTACTTTTGTCGAGTCATCATTAAAAAGCTTGGAGACGTGCACGGGTAGACATATGCCTCCCAGAGCGCGCCATAACACCAACTTCACCATGTCAACCGTGCAACACTGCGCCTCGGGCGGTTACCGGTTCTGCCAGCCTGGTGAATTTGTCCATTATCAGAATGAAAATGTATGAAACTATACAGTTGTGTTTCGAGAAGTCTGTTGTTTGCATTGTGAAGATAACTGGTGCATGAATCAGCTGGTATAAACACATGACGCGTGGTCGCGGCGAGGAACATTGTAATACGTACAGCGGCACAATATTGTGTATAGCGCGCCGGTACAGTATTATCATTATCCACGTTTCCGTAATGTTAAACGGCATCGTGCGCGCGCCGTCCCACTAGATTGGGGAGGGCGCTTCCCCCTTTCGGTCCTAAAATAATCACCATAGGGTATAAAACTCACAAAACACTCCTGCGGGTAAAAAGGCGGGTATGTTCCCCTTTCGTCCACCTAAAACCAGAAGACAAAAAGTCTTCGATAGATCCGACAAACTGTAGGGGCGAGGGCATTAGCGCCGCCAACAGTAATAGGTACTAGAAAATAAGCGCCGGTACAATGTGGAAATTATATCAAAAACTCATAGTAAGGAGTATCTGGTATATGACTACACCTTGGAGATATATATTTAAGGATAAATAAGATGATACATATCAGTTTTAATAAATAATGTACAGTTTTACATTTTCCCTTTGAATACAGATTACTAATTAATTGCTACGTACCTTTGGGCATAAATCTAGCGCAAGCCAATGTTTGTGCCAGTGGTTATGGGCTCTATAGCGCTCTGTGAGGGAGGCCTGTGTACATCACTGGACGTCGTCCGGCTGCCGATGATGGTGATGATTATCTCAGCATAATTAAAGCGTATTGTTATCGACGAACTAAGTGAAATTATATTTAACAGTAGCTGTGGCCCTTGACTTTACCCGCGCAACATATACATAGAACAAAACAACTTGTTATTTAATAATAAAAATATATGTTCTATATATTTATTTTTAAGATATATTCTTTTCTCCTCTGCTCTGGGCTGAGGTTGGAAATTTAAACCGGTAGGGGTCGTTCAACTTGAACAAAAAGTTCTTTGTCCCCTCCTGTCCGCTCTACACCAGCTGGAATTTGAATAAAGTGTCTAGATCTTTTTTTTTTTGGTGACGAAGGGGAATGCATTTACGTACGACACCTGGGAGCCCGGGTAGACCCCTAGACCTATGTTGGACACGGCCATTGGGTAATAAATATTGGCAATACCAACTAAACCCCTTAGGGAGCCTTCAGCCGCTATTAGTGGAGGGTCTCGGATCTGCAGGCAACAGGACCCCTCCAGCGACAGGCTGGCCTCGGAGAAAAGACCAGACTTCACCTCCTCGGGGACTGTCCGGTTACTCTATGACCAGTCCCCACGACGCCGTGTCTTCGATGAAGTGGACCGGGTTGCCATCCCGGCCCGACACAAGTGTCTAGGTCTTTCTCTATCCACATCTGTACCTTTTTTTTTCTTTTTTTTTTGTTGACGCGGGGAAACACATTTATGCGCCTGGGTGGGGTCCAGTGATGTGTGGGACTCGCGACACGTGATAGTGTCGAATACCCACAAAATCCACCACGAGTGCCATCAGTGCCGCCCTTGGTGAGGTGCGCCGGAACAACAATCATCAGGGCACCTCGACGGCTAGTCAACCTCACAAGGCATCGACTCTACCTCCACAAATGGGATTGCCCCGTACTACAGTACAACCACACCAACTTTGGGACAGTGCAATAGGGTGAGGTTCCCATCCACACCCCTTACCCCGTGCGTGAAAGCGCCTCCTCCTGTTGCTCTTTGGTCCTCTCTTCTTATAAGAGGGGTATCGAGAGCGTTTCCTGCTGCCGATCCTTAGCCCCCTCTTCCAATAAGAGGGGTGCAAAGATCTTCCTCGGTTTAATTGGCTTCGCCTGGTTTCACCCCAGGCTACTATGTCCACCGTCACGACAAGGCTTGAACCATGCTCCACAGCTGTACCTCTTTCAATGTACCCCGAGACGGCCGGTCTCCTGCCACTCATCTAACCCGGGCCGACGTCTACATCATCCTTCCTTTTCTATCTTTACTTGCTGGAGAGACGACTGCGAGTATTGGCTATCAGCCACCGCGAAGGTTAGCCTGACGTTCTTAAGCTCTACTGATTTTTCATTACATTTGGGGGAAACCATTCCCCACTTTAGTGACTACCGACGCTCGTAAAAGATACTCTTATGTTATGCCCACCACAACACACGGGCCACCGGAAACTTTCAAATCGGATAAATTACGATACCTGTTTGTATATATTTATGAAAAAATTACTGACGCGAACTAAACAGTGCAAAAAATACTATATAGAAGACACACCTGAATTTAACAGTGAAATAGACAGAGAGGCGCGTAAAACGAACACAATGTGCTTTAGCAATACTAGGCTATAGTTTGACACGTCACCACAGACCTCCTGCACTTGACAATCATTGCGGCGCACTGGCTTATGGCTAGGACAGGTGTTGAAACAGACTCGACTAGTGGATATTACCTATTACCAGTGGCGTCACTACACTGTTGGGAGCCCGGGGTAACATCATCAAGGACCTCTCCATCTCTTAATATAAAATAAGCCTACCAATAACATATTATTTTATAATACCAAAAACTATGATTTCTGTCTCGTAGAATTTGATGTTAGGATCTAGGTTGAGATCTTTCTGCGCTGAATGTTGACATGTCCTGTATGGCCGCGGGCCGTATAATTATCCATGATCTATTTCCAACTTCCCTGTGAATTTAATATGTCATGTATATACAAAAAATGTCGACATTTCGTTGACCTTACAGCAGCCACCGTCTGTTAAGTCCAAGTGAAACAAAATTGTTAAAAGTTACCAAATTATTTTTTATTAGGAAATCTGATTACTGCGGCTATACACATTTACAAATACACAAAATACACAATTAGTACGAAGGTTACTGTTTGTTTCACTCGCCACGGTCATGATCTAATTTCTATGACATCGTGTCTTCACAATCGTGAATTTAGCCTCGTCAAAATTGTTGAATGATTACTTGTGGTGATTTAAGTTTGACTGACGTCGGGATGGAACTGCGAGATCACACGGAGCAATACTTCTTTAGTTGTACGAAGGGTGTCAAAAAGTGATATCTCCCTCACATCTTCCGCTGGCCTCTTCCCGTAAAGATCTCATCATTTATTCGCCAGCTTACTCCGCAAGTTGAGCGTGCCTGTTCATGTGGAAGCTCGAAATTTCGTACTCGGTATTCCTAGCCGATAAGCGTGTCTTTAAATATGTTAGATTGCCTACTTATATTATGTACAGCCATGAGCCAGTGTTAAAATGCGTAAGTATCTATTATTTGATATGTAGGCAATATGCGCACGTTTTTTACTAACCAAGGCCATGGAGATAAGAGAGGTGAGGACAGATTATATCTTGATGTTATCTCAAGTGGGACTTCACTGTTACATACGGTTTTAGTTCTTAAATGTTAAAACTAATAAAAGCGGGTTGTCACCTAAATGTCAGTTTTTTTTTTGAAATTTTCACAATAAAACGGTTCCTGGGGGACATCGTGGTGTTCTTTTTTTTTTCGGAGGGACCTAATACTGGTTGGCGGCGCTAGTCTCAACAGTTCGACTGACTACGAAGACTTTTTTGTCTTCCGGTTACATTGTGGTGTTCTTTATCTTGATTATACTTATAGAATGGCCTTACGAAGGACCTGTAGCTATAATATTTAGGATAAAAATCTAAAATCTGGAACAATCCGAAGATTTTAACGCTTCATTTCAATCTCCATTTCAATTATTTAATTTGTTGAGTATTCCTTTTTAAATAAACAAATGGCGTCGTGACAGTGGTCATTTTAATGGCTCATAAATTAATCGAAACGATACTCGTTCGTATATCGTTACGAAACTCTCGCGAGTTGCACAAGTTACAACACTAGTTTTGTAATTTGTTTCTCCGTATTCTTGTTTATCACTGAATACGTGTATTTTATTATATGTATGAAATACAATAAATAAAAGCCGACTTTAACCTCATCATCATCAGGATTTAAGCTCTTCCCCCAACCGCTAATCACAAATTCCTTTTGTACGTTGCCCCCTTAGATGTAAAAAATATACCAATTGCTTAAAAAATTGACAATGAATTTACTGGCATTTTAAGGAATACTTTGAGGTAGACCTCATTTTCACGTGCAATATTTAATTTCAGAGCGTGAAAAACCAACATTACTGTTGTTAGAGAAGCGTGAGGCGCTTCCGAGCGTCCTTACGAGCGATCCCGATGATGTCTCGCAGGCCGAGGCAGAGGCCGCAGCGCCCGCCGTGGGCCGCTGGGGCTCGGAGTGGCCGAGTTGACTCGCTTCGGAGCAGGGCGGCGAGCCCCATGTGACACGACCCCTGCCGCCCTCGCGGTGGGGGCTTGCGCGCCATCCGCTCCCTCTGACATCGGAGCAGCACGAAGACCTGGCGACCAGAGCCGAAGCGATACTCCGGCGACTCCTCGTCAACGAGAACTATGACTCGGTCAGCAATTTCATCTCGCTGCACGATGCGTACGAGAGGCAAAAGGAGCCACTCTTCGGCGTGTTCAGGACCTACTGCCCACCGATCAGGAGTAAGAAGCACACGTGTGTGGGCCTAGGGATCGTGCTGGCGCGCAGATGGCGCCAGCTGGATAAAAAGTTCCCCGGGTTCACGAAGGCGATGGCGCTGGTTTCTTGTGAGGAGGCGGTGGTCGATGTCCGCCAGTATGTCATGGCAGGGGTCAGTCCAGCGTCGGTTGAGAAAGCGGAGAAGGAGCATGTGATGATCAGCGTGCAGATAATCATCGATGGGCGAGTCGGCGTGCTGCTGGCGGACCCGGGGTACCATGTGCCGCGGGTGGTGACTGTGATGGCCGACCGCATGTATCCGCATACCGGTGAGTTTTTCCTATTCGTCACATCACTATAATTAAAATATAAGCACCAAATACCGATGCAAAGAGTACTCAAACTTCAGCCCTCTCAGCACTGGGTATGGGAGGTGGCACAAGCGCGAGCTCAGTAGCTGCACCGTCAAGTGTCTGCCCTCGTTTTGCGTGTTTACTTCTGCGCCTGTTCCCTGTTTCATCTAGTCTACGTCAACGGCCATCGCTTCACGACGGTGTTATTTGAACGAGAGCTACCTCCTCGCCAAATCTAACAGTAGTGACTGACTCTACCACTTACAGCAATGGCAGTCGGCTATACAAAAAAATATTTTTATCGTTGCAACATGCACAATAAACTATTTTTACGTATGTTGTAACTAGCCCGACGTTACAACGCAGAACACATAGCTGATACGAAACACCGGTTCGTGTCAAAATCTGCGGTCTATGAACATGCTAAACTTGGCCCCCACATTTACATTAGATTTGATAAAGCGTAAATCCTCACTAGAGAACACCCATCCCTTCCAAGGATGATCCTTGAGGCTAATGAAATTTAAAAAAACATCCAAACTTCAATAGAGAAGATGGCTGCGTTCTACCTTCTGCTTGGGAGCCAGTGACAAATATAATCAGAACAAAAATAATTCTTTGGGTACTTGTAATAGCTTGTGATATCTGGACGTCTGTCATCTCAGTTTACCCGTAACCATAGTTGCCGTAAAGCCACTGAAACGCCGCGCTAGTTATTTAACTAAACTAATGTTTATTTAAGTAAATTTAATTAATAATGTATATAAACCCCTATAAAACTCGTAAAAGTGGTTTTATTGTAATGAGTAACATTCGTGTAAATTTACGACACCGAATGTAATTTAGCTAAGATGTTTTAGTCTGACACTGTCTGTCGCAGGCTGGTTCACTCAGTCCGACGAGGCGCATTGCCGCAAGGAGTACTCCTACAACTTCAGCCCCCTCAACCCTGGCTACGTGGAGTGGCACGAGCGAGAAGCCCGCTGCGGCATCATCAAGTGCCAGACCTCGCTCATCTTCTGCGCCCGTCCTTACCTGGACGGCGTGAATGTCACCGAGCGACGCAACTTGGTCTACAACTTTAAGTAATAAAACCAGCCCTTAATTATAATATCATACCGGAATTTCGGATACCGATATCAGAAGTGTAGTCTTTATTTCCTTATTCTGATGGGACGGAAAGCCGACACGGCCAAAGAGCAATCACTCGCAGGGCCGACAGCTTAACGTCCTTTCTGAGGCACCTCCCGTGCCGTGCCCCGCCCGTGTATTACCGCGAACTTCCTGACTTCGGAACGTTATTAGAAACTTGGAAATTCTTATTTTTAATAGCACTCTTTTATTGGTCCGACTCGGGTTCCGAACCCGGGACCTTGCAGCGATGCTTGCATCTAGTGTTCTAGGCAGAGGCAGTCAGCCCTCACCAGCCTACCGTGGGGAGTAGGGTACAGAAGAATGCGTATATGGTGCCTTTGGTACTACCTAACAGTATTTATACCTTATTTTTTAGGAAAACAAAATTCGGAGTGGAAGTATAGCATATTGGTAAGCAGAAAACTAGTGGGAAGATTTTATAAAACGATTTTTATTATTTGTTATATTTATTTTATCCCGAAAAAATATTACTTGGGATAGATTTAACGCGAGTGAACCCGTGGCGCACAGATAGTATTCTATAATATCTATTATTTCCAGGAGTTTGTTGGCACGTGATCAGAAAGGCCACCTTGTGGCTGGACTGTACTTCCCTGTGAGCAACAGAAAGGACGCCACTTTCACCCTCTTCTACGACACAGGGACAGAGAAAAGAAAATCAAAGTACAAATTTAGCGCTATTCACGAATCTAATAGAGTAAGTTATTCTTCATTTATACAGTATTATTGATTGCACTGATGCTTCACACAACTTTTTCATTGCGGTCCGCGATTTCCTAGATCAAGTAACACCACCGTATCAGGAATATATGTATCTAAATTGGCTCTATAATAAATTGTTTAGAAACTGCTAAGTTATGTCACTAACATGTTCAGTTTGTGTCTACTCCGAGTACCTACTTAATTCTATTGCGAATAGTCGTCTAAAATATTCGAATATTTGCAACCATACCGCACAAAAACTAGAATCATCACTAAATTAATTGTGGTATGTTCCTACCTACTATCTGCCTTCTGGCAACACTACATATAATTTACAATACACATAGGAAATACTGAACTATGGTATATAATTTGTAGGGTCATTATTCAAATTGCGGTGTATTTCAGAAGTAGAGTTCGTAATAGTCAATACATTTAATATTAAAATTCGCGGACGTAGTAATGGCCGCCCTTCTTGTTTCTGTACTCTGTAATTTGACAGCTCTGTAATTTTCTTCCATGTTATTTGGAGCAGGTAATCGTTAAGACAATAGATTAACCTATTATCAGCGTTGCCGTCGTTGCAAGAATTTTATGGATCTAGAAGGCTTAAGCATTTATCACTTTAGAATAGTGAATCGCAGGACTTCGATGGGAGTAGCAGGCTATCGAACGTCTTTGCTTTCAGCGAGCCCTTATCATTCTGTTTCTGTAGCTCGGGCCGATCTCCGCAACTAGACGCTTGTCAAGCTATTTTGGTGTGGGTGGGCTATTCCATCCCTCCTTACTGTCAGTTATGCTCATTAATTTTGTGCATTTATGTTGACGCACGGCTTCGGCTTTTATCGGCTTCGTAAATGACGAGCGTTGCCGATGCCACTCCTGTGCCTATTCATAGCTGTGCACTGATACAGACTAACAATGATAGTGGAAGATCAGCACTTATAAATTCGATAAGCTTTTAGAATTTATAATTATTAACCGAACTGTTTGCTTTTTCAGATCCCACCATCTCTAAAAGATGAAATTGAAATATGCAATACCCAAATGAATTACAAAAACGGCGAACTACTCAACATCATATACAAACTCTCTAAAGTCATGCGCAACCAATCCTTCATCGACCAAGTGCTCGAGATCAACGATGACATCTGCCGCATGTGCCTCTAACATCGAATTCAAAATGGCGACAATAACAAAATGGCCGTCGCTACGGGCAAATAAGATCGAGCCCCGCGTATTATTTTATTTTTTAGATTTAATCCTATTATATTTTATAACTACTATACACTGATCTTGGTGATGGGTTCTGCCTATGTAGTCCTGTATAATTATTTTTCTAGTGAGTAAACTATTGGAGTTACACTTCTTTTGTTCGAGTTGACAGTATTTTTAAAACAAACTTTGTTATCATAGATTTACAAAGGTATTTTTGTATATCAATCTTTGTTATATACTTATGTGCAATCGAAGAAAAATCTCATAAAAACCGTTAATTATATTACGCCATTTAAAACGTCACAACGTGTTTGTGTGTTGTGTTGGACATATTCTTCTCAATATGTGGAGAGGTTATCGAGTAGAGCAAAGTCATAAGCAAGAGGAGATCCATTTTGGTTGTTAAACATCTCATGTACTCAAACTATTGCATTAGAAAAGTTTCATTCACAATATCGATATATATTGGTCAGAAATCAAATAGTCAGGCGGGAGTCCGTTAACACTCGACTCCATAATTGAAAAAAATAATCGAAGAAACAGAAGTGTATCCTTTATACTTGCGTACTTTACTATCACGCACCCTTTTTGTTTTTCTTATCACTTTCCAATAATTTGAAATATATATTGATATGATTTCAAAAATGTGTTTAATTCCTATTGTTTCGACGTTCACTGAAAAGCAAAAGTAATCATAATTCAGAAGCAGAATAATCCTTTTTGAATTGGGAGTAGTTGGAATTAGGAGAACGGTTATCCGATGGCCTACTATGGTCTAGGACTTATTAGCAGTCTAAAGTTCTAGAACGCCCACTCTAGTTGGAAGCCGTTTGTTGAGACGCACTGTTCTTATAAGAGGTGGGCGTTGGGTATCTGTAATCATCAATAGGCTCCGGCGCGGCTCTAGTCCTGTTATACTGTAAAAAATCACACACTGTTGGTGGGTTCACGGTTCACAAGTTCTGAGATAGGGATAAGTGGGGAGATCGACAGCCTTGAACAGATAATAATTGACGAGAAGAGAGCGAGTATGATAAATTATGGTAGAAATAAAAAGCGTATCAAAACTAAATCATTTATTGAAGAAAAAATAGTTTAAACCCGCACCTCAATTTGTGCTTAGAAATGAGAACAAAAACAAACTAACGTCTATATATTTCTAAACATTAAATCTACTTACGAACTATGTTTCCAGAACCTAAGGTTTGCGGTCACGTTGCACTGTTGCTTTTTTTCTTTCAACATAAGACAGAAGACTTTGAAGTAAAATTTTTAACGAAACGCTTCAAATTATTTCGTCTCTCTGACGCATGTCACATTACGATCAGTTACGGGGAAGGGGAGATGAAGCAAGCGAGAGGGTACGCCCGTTGCTCGCTTCAGCTGGCCTTAGAATCTATATTTGTCATGTCATTGTGGTTTCATGAAGCTGTTACTTTTTAACATTACATTATTATTTCATGTAAAGCCAGAATACGGCATTAGTTTTAGTTCCCAAAACAAGTCTCCTGTCTTAACTTTATGTCTACAATGGTCCAACAGGGAATCAAGAGTCTGCCCATTTTTATTGGCTTAATGCTATCTACTTGAACAACAATTGTTGATGTGACATTGATCCCGATAGTCCCTTGAAGCCGCCATGGATAAAACAAATCCTATGGAAATAATACTGCTACAGGTGAAGGCAAGACTCCAGTTCGTGTTTAACATCATTCAGTCTCCATTCACACCTTTTTGACCAGAACCCAAAACCGTTTTTAATTTTATGCTAGCTGTTCGGAGACATAGAAGGGTCAACTTACAAGGACCTAATATTCGAAGAGTTAACAGAAAAGCAGTAATTTCTAGTTGCTAAGCCTACCAAAATGAAGCCAGATGAAAAGAAAATATCAAGTGAAATGTAGAGGCGGCGCCACCTACCTACAACTCATCACAATTTAGTATTTATCGACAGCTATTTTTAATGTTTTTTTCTGACCACGTTCATAGACGCAGTCGGCGCTCCTATATTCCATAGCTACTTAATGGATTACTAGCATTATCAACGATTGGGAACTAATGCCAAAATAGGTCACGCCCATTTAACCAATCGGCGTTTATGTCAAAACACACACGAGTGGGTATTGTTATAACATCATAGCTTAACCGATAGACAAAGAAACAATAATTGTAGTTATCTACGAAAATTATTTTCATTTTTTTTTGTGTTAAACTGGTTTATCTATATAAATGATTTTCACAATAATCTGATTTGCCTATGAAAATAATTTTCATGTTATTTTTATTTGTCTGTGTGAATTATTCCAAACCATCGTCATCAAGCCACCAACAACACCGCTGTATGAACGTCAATTTTAAGACAAACTACTTATCCTATACAGATCTTTATTGTACACATTATTTAGCTTAGTATAATAAATAGAACAAGAAATCACTTCTCTAAAGACTAATTATTAACTATTTCGAATCAACTCATTACACTAGGTCAAAAGTATATAACAAGAAAACAGTTGGCGGGAGTTTTACGACAATTTTGTCGAGAAGCACTTAATATTTTAGGCACGTCACGACAAATCCTCACATTAAGTGAGTAATTTTAGTACACTATTCGAGTTAAGAATGCAGTGATGGCATCTTTGTCCCTCCGCCGGCCACCAATCGATTAGTTTCAAATGTAAGCAGCAATTGCCATTTAAATGGTGGCAAGCCAAAATATACTCGCCTACTTACTTTGTAATATGCAAAGGAACCTTACGTGTAAGTCAAAAGAAATTATGACGTCCAGCGTCAACTTAAAATTAATTTTGACTCATCGTATAATATTTGGACTATTGAAATGTTGGAAATATAATGAACAAAAAACTGTCACAACATCTGTATACCTCTATAGAGTAAAGTCATTCTCGCTTCCCATCGCACACCTCCCCGCGTTGGCCTTCAACCCTCCGTTCGGTTAGCACGCGGCCAGCGCGCCGTTGACGTCATCGAATCTAGTTTCCCACATAGTGACCCGATTACCAAGTGGTGGTACATTACGAGTGCATAGAGTGGTGGTACATTACGAGGGGTAAGCCAAGGGTCCGTCCGGGGACCCCGCTCGCAGGCAGGTCATAACATTTATTGAATGAATTTCTTGCTGGAGAGACTGCACAGGGTAGCTAGCAACGATTACGTGATTAGCTACATAGATATTGCAAGCGTTCCTTAAACTAAAATAAGTACCAAGTGATTATTACATTCAACCAGGAATACTACAATAAATATAAAAATAACAATTGTACATATTACACTAAAGTGGTGCGTGTAAAAAACTCGTCTAATGTAGAACTGTGTCCATAACATTGCAGGACTTGCTGGGACAGGGCGGTATAGATATTACATGATAGGAGAGAGTTACGTATTTATTTCTAAAGGTCTATTTATTACTTGAACTCAAATACGCAACTATATTCTTATCTCAAAATTACTTCTACATCGTTTATATAATATTTCATTTAGATACATTTGCATGTTGCAAGGATTTTCACTAAAACACGCACAAATATTATTTTGTACTTTAATCAAATATACAAAATGATTTATAAAAGTAGGTGTAAAAAAAATTAAATCGAAATCTGAGAGAAAACTTTTAGAATGAAGAGAGTAATCTACAAATAAAAGTTATGAACAAGAATGTGCAAGAACAGAGAAAATATAAGACAGAATTAAACTTCAAATAACCACCGAAAGCAAATCAAAATACATACAATGTCTGACACGGAAATTATGGGCAACATATCAACAAAGCACCAAGATGACGCCATTATGAATAAGTTATTACAATATCCATCAGTCTACCATCTTATATATGAAATGTCATATTCAAAATGGCGGAATTGTTATAACTTGTGCTTGTTCATTATTTAAGACATAATGCATTTCATTAAAGAAAACTTAACACACGCCAAGTGCAAAAATGTGATTTTACTAGTCACGTTCTTTTTAAATTGCATCACAAAAAACAATTCAATCCGCTGCAACATCGACAGTTCATCACTTTCAAATCATAGTGTCAGGTACATGTAACACGATTGTGAGTCGAATGTAATTTTTTAGTTCTGATTTTATACAATAACAAAAAGAAAGTGAGAAGTCTCAATAAATTAAGAACGCAGGTGCTTGATGTACGAGCGAATTTTATTATCATCAGAATAGTCATAGCCAGGGGACTAATATATGAGATTACTAGTTATGCCCCGCAGTTTCATCTACGTACAAGGGAACAGTGAATAGGAATTACTACATAGAGAAAGCTATATCAAACCAGCCATGCGTCGCATCTGGATGAAGGCGGGGGGTGAGATGCGCGGGGCGAGAGCAGGACCAGAACACTTCTATGGATTAAAACCGCAGAAGTGACACAGATTTTGTAACTACTACCTACGAAACTACATTTAATAATTAAGAAAATAATTGTATTTAATATTAGTGATTTATGTAATTGTGTATGTACCGTAGCTTAACATCTTGTCTCCTTGGGTCTCTTTTGACTAATAAATAAATAAACTTGTACCAACCACCAAAGAATGTGTTAAACTATCGATGTTAAATCACGCCAAATTTTGCTTTGCAGTAGGTTGATTTTTACACGTCTTTAACACGCAATACAACATTTTTGTCATAATTTTGACGCTTAGGCGATCTCGTGAGAATTAGGCTCGTGACACGAGGTGCCAATGACCTCTCGGTCCCTCTGGCCATGATAATAAACATTCTCATATCGGGATGCATCTCTCCCATCTACGGGAGGGGGGAATGACGGTCACTTTCTCGACCTCAAATATAATCTCGACGCTCGACGAGCACTCGTGGCAATTCGATAAAGTTGTGTGGGGCTTCTCTGCACTTCCACAACATAGGTTCAAAAATAAGGCTAAAAGCTACGGTCAATATGAATGAATGGCGCTGTTAGTTCCGTTTTCTAATCCTTCATTATTTGAAGAAAAAGATGATAATTATATAGTCATCTCTTTCAGACTCGCTGGTAAAGAAAGAGTGCGATGCATCGTTGTATGGTTGGTCATGCGACATACTCTATAGGCTTTGGCCGTATTTTCTACATTAAAAAAAACTCATTTTAATTTGTAAGGTTATCATTAAAACCATTTTGAGTTATATTGCCAAGACATAACATTGTTACCTGAGTGTGGCATGTGTAAATATAGGCGGATATCAGTCATTACTACAAAACACCTCACCACAGCCGCGGTATGGTCATTGAAACGTCAGAAAATGGAAGTTGTATCTGACAACAATTTCAGATACAGAAATTATTTAACAAGTAGCGCTAACACGAATAAGTAAATAAGTAGCTTTGTTGTAATGATTAAGATCCACATAAATGTACTGCCTGCCAGAGATAAAATTGGTATATGCTACATTTATCTGACCGAATTTGTTATTCAGTGGCAGAACCCGGGTTAAGGGGCTCAAATGCCCTTTATGAATGAAAACCTTGGATCATTTATAGAACTTACCGTCATTATGATCACGCATCGTTAAACGTGTTTGGATGTTAAGAGGGGAGGGAGGGAGAGGGGGGGGGGAGGTATTCATGTGAAGTAATTCTTGTGTGTCGCTGTGGGATGACTACGTAATACTCAAGAGATGCTTGTCGTATCGCGTTCGGAGGCGCTTCAGTGGTTGCGGTAGGGTCGTTGGCGAGGCTTCTGTCGCTGCGGATGAGCGCCGCCGTACACCTGGCGCACCCCGGAGCTGCGTGTACAAGGAACACAATTACTTGTACCGCCGATGTGAACAACTAAATCAGCAGTCGTAAGGCGAACATAAATATCACATGTCTTATGTACAAATGAGTGGGATATCATGCTGTGTTGCATTACTGCCGGTACGACCGAGGAGGTGCCTCTCTCTCTCGTGACACCGGCGTAAATTGGTAGCTTCACGGTCTGGCTTCGTGCGATTTCTGAGTATCCGGATACTAATACACACGGCCCATTCGGAGGAGGAAGGGGGAACTACGCATTTGCATGACTATGGTGCTGATTTTTATGGGCGTCGGTAGTTGTTAAAAGGCCCCCGCTGCTCGTTTGTCCCCCTATAACATATAAAAAAACATATTGCAAGTAAGCTGTTTTACTGTTTGTAGCCGAACGCTTTTTGATTTCAACCTACATTAATTTCTCTTAATATTGATTATAATCAATATTATGGATATATTGAAAGAATAAAATTAACATAAATTAAAAACATATCTATACTCCATAATTGGAACTTTTGCATAGAAAAATCACCCAATGGGACTTTTTTCACAGATTACTACTATTGCAGTGTAAGTTTTGGATACGTATCTCTCCATAATTTTAAACGTTTAACCGGAAACGGGGAATCCGAAATTTTTAGTTTAGTTGTCATTTACATTCCTAATAGTTACAATTTACCAGGACACTTAGAAATACCTGACACAGGCCCCTAATATCATTATTGATTTAATGTAGTTTGACGTGGACATCATCTTAAAAAAAACTTATGATTACGAAAAGAACTTAGTAAACATATTGAATATTAAACAATGCTGTGAACTCTATCTACAAAATGTGAAAAAGCGAAGAAAAAACCCAGGGCGAGACAATCGTCTTGTATCATTTAATACAATTTTAAATTTATTTCATACATATTTAATTGCACAATTAAGGCATTTNNNGAGATAATTATTGCTTTTAAAGCAAAATTGTGGATACCTATTGAAAATTAGAGGGGTGTACAATTTTTTTATCAATGTACAGTTTTCCCTGCAATCAGATATCCAAAATATAGTATTTCTCAAAATTCGCATTTATAAATGATGACGACAGCTAAATTTAAAGTAGCATTAAAATAACACTGCTATATGATGATTGTCATGAGGCATGCGGCCCACACTACAATGGCAGCAGAACGTATGTACAGCGAAGTGTTTAATAATTACTACTTTAACAGAAGTAGCGCCGTCGCCAGTATCTGAAAGAGTTTAACATAGTTAACGTGTGTCAGTGTTAGCATATGTTACGTAAATACAAAGGAAAGTGTAAGTTTTGGGTATAAAATGAGATATTTCACTTTTCGATGGAGAAAAAATATATAATATAGTTTTTAATAAATAAAAAATTACAATCATCCTTGAATATTGGTTATTTCAAACTATTTGATTCGCCATTTCTTTTTATAATGTTGGCTTTGTATAGTATTATTATGCCAATATTGAATGAATACAATGTTAATGTAAATAAACCGAGGAAATTATATATTTAGCGACGAAATATTAATGCTTTATTGAGTATAATTAGAATATAATTAGAATCGAGTGTGTAATTGGCAGAACGTGTTATAGTCGTACAAAACGCTTTGCCAACGATACAGGTGTACACTTATATACGAGGCTGTATGAGTTAGTGCGACCGTGTGGTGACAGCGATGCGGTTACCTGACAGGGAGCGCAGAAGTGTGCGGGCGGATGGGGCGGCGCGCGGCAGGCCTGTGGCGCAGCGCCCGGTCGTCTGTGTGTCGCCTGCAACGCGCTACCTAGCTACACTACCATACACAAGCGGAAAGACGGACAGTAGATACCTTACTAATATTATCATCATCAGGCTGCTGGATTTAGACCTAATTAACGATCACAGAGCTGTTTGATACCCTACACCTCTGTACCGAGATCTACATTTCCTTTTCTTCTGTTCCACATATTATAAAGTGCAGGTTACAAGTAAAGATTCCTGAGCTATTTAACACAATTGTTGTAGTATGCTCCATTATCTCTAACCAGATCTCCCGTCCGTCTGTAGCAAATAATAATAATAAGCAAAATAATATTGACATGCCAACTACGTAAGCACCAGAAATACTAGAAACTACCGCTCGACTTGTACTAGACACTAAATATAGCATTCCAAATATACAATAGGACTTAAAATTAGTTTTATAAAAAAAATACTATGAATTTGTGTATCTTTTATGTGGAATGTATTCAAAATGTTTTGTGTAGACCGTGTAGGTCAGTAGGGGTCTACAGGTGCTATACATTCCAGCTTGGCCTACATATCTCTAGACTTCGCTGGAATGTGAAGCCCCTGCCCGTTCCCCTTTCACGCGCTCGCCACCGTTGCGTCTGTACTTCGGACCAAGGTATCAGAGCGCCGATAGATTCTGTTTTGATGACGGCTGGTGCAAAGAAACGATGAGCATGCTCGGTTGTGTCAGATCCGTACAGGCGGACGGTGGTACATGAGATATTAACGGGTATTCGGTTCACCCATGACTCCCACACACCCAGCAATTCATCCATGTCCGTGGCAGTTCATAATTACATTTCCTCTAGAAACAAAATGCGAGTTTCACAAAATGGGGCGCGCGTACCACTTTGGATAAGCTAAAGGGTGTACACGAAAAATTATCGATCTATTGCTACTTTATATTTTTTTAAATAGAATATCCAATCTACAATCAGTTTTCTTTAAAGGGGTACAGTACATGCCCAGATCTCGAAAGTAACAGTGTATGTGACAAAATTTTTAGAAACCCTGTGCTACTAGTGTAGCCAGCATGTTTAAAGTACTCGAGAAGGCTCCTGCAGTCGGCTATCTATAAGGGACGTCTACCTAGTAGATATCTTATATCTAGTGGTGGTGGTACCTGACAGGCTCGGGCAGCGCGGGCGGCGGGGCGGGGAGCGCGAGCCGCGGCGCGGGCGCGTCGCGTGCGGGCGGTAGCGCGCGGCGCGAGCGCACGTGTTGCTGGCCAGACCGGTGTTGGAACTCTCTGGAAACGTGGTGAATATTGTACACTCCAAAGGTGACTAAATTAGAACAAAGATTCAATTTTCAGCAAGGAAATCCTGTGATACAAACAAATTACAATATCGTTGACCGCGCAAGCGTAGCGAGCGAAAATAAATAATTGCATTTTTCAATGACAAGAAAAAGTAGGAATTTTACAAAAAGGAGGTAGTGAAATTTCTGTATTACGATAATTGGCCAATTTTTTCACATACCGGCGCAAGTGATAGTGTAGTTTCGGTGGTCCGGCTACCTCCATGCAGTCTACCGGGGACAGTGGACACCGTCTTATTTACCTACCTCACATTACTATAAAAAACGACCAGCAAATTTTCAATCAAAATTAAAAAAAAACGCTCTTACTTTTGAAGAATCCTAACTAAGCTTTTTGAGATTGTGATCTGCGAAACGTGCTCACCAATAGGCGAACGTGCCCCCCGCAACTCGTGCACTTCATGTTTGTTATTTAGTAGTGTAGATGCAGTGGTCAGCGGTCAGTGGTCAGTGGTCACGGTACACACCTGTCGAAGTCCTCGGCCTCCTCCTCCTCCAGGTTGATGAACTCCTGGCGCTCCTCCGCGTCGCCCGAGTACAGGTTCTGCTCGCGCTCGATCACGTGCGCGCGGTCGCCGATGTGGTGGCCTGCGGACCGCAACGTGCAAACATAGAGCCATTGTCATGCTGCAGCAGGGGGAGAGGGAGGTGCCTGTCTCTCATATGACACCGCCGTGTGATAAGCATGCTGTAGTTTCGTGCGGTCTTTGGAAAGTCGGTGGAACATCGGGCGATATGCGGATATTAATGGGCGCAGATTGCTCGTTTGTAAACCTATGTCATTGAAAAAAAAAGTAAAATTCATTGAGACTAGTGATTTCGTTGGTTGTCTACATGCGCCCCCCTCCTAAGATGTACAAGCTCACTATACTCCACTCATGATGCATAGGTGACCCTGTTGTAATTAGAGAGCATATTTTCTGCCCGCCTGAGGAAATCTCAAGCCTCTAAGATCTCAACAATCTTGCTGCTAGATGTTTTCCACAAGGAATCACGAACATACTATAAAAATAAATTTTTATTGCAAGTCTCAAGGCTAAGTGGTAATGAACTTGAACCAAACGATGTGTCAATACAAATTGTGTAACTGAACAGACTACATTACATCATATACTTAAAGTTGTTTATCATGCGAAGTATTACATCATACAAAGAGCCATACCTACTCCTTAAAGGCCGGCGGCAACGCGTGTGCAAGACGCCTAGTCTTGCAGATGTCTATGGGCGTCGTTCGTCACTACTTACCTGCTCGTTTACCCCCTATCCCATAAATAAAATCATACACTTATCTTATTGCAAGGTACTTACATATGTGAGAAAAGTAAGTTTCATTTCCCAGATTTCTACAGTAGAGATCAGATTAGCAGCTAGATTTTATGTCATAGTTTGCAGTGCTTGGTTTTATCCACATAAAATATATCCAAACAACCACATAAAATATATACTTATTGAGAGATGTTTTTTTTTGAATTATTGATGTGACAAATTTCAAAATCATTTAATAGTTTTTGTGTAAAAGAATAAACATAGACACAAGCAAACCCTAACAATAGATCAGATGGTTCAAAATATATGAATGTTAAACATACAGTTTATTAGGTTATGTACACAGCAGAGAAATGTTTGATGTTGATCATTAGTGGGTCGGGGCTGGATTGATCGAAGTGGATTGTCCAGGAGTCAAACCTGGACAACATATTATTTGGTCTGAATTAGAATTCTCTGAAAGTGATATATGTTATGTAAGAAAAAATAAATTACCAATAGACATTTTCTTTACTCCAGTCCTTGAATCCTGAAGAGTTTTCTGTGTTTCTTTCACACCATTTGGTCCAATTTTAGTACTGCTACTTGAACTGTATACCTGAAGAGAAAGATTTCTTCTGGTCCATTACATGAATGAATATATAATATAGCCTATTTTCATCATTGATAATGTAGAATGGTAAAAGAAATCTAATTTTTTTTTTTCAAATTGGTCCAGTAGTTTTGGAGCCTATTTATTGCAAATAGACAAACAAGCAAACCAATGTTTTCCCTTTATAATATTACTATATATTTTATCCCAAGTCGATCTCAAGTGTACATTTTTTTTTCAGCAGAATTAACATTTTCACTTTATTCCACAGTAAAACACCATCTTTACCAAATTTCAACCAGTTTAGTAGTTTTTGTGGGAATAAGTTACGTAAATTT
>JAFELO010001074.1:137993-166463 GCA_017140195.1 Eumaeus atala | reverse complement strand
CATTTGTCATATTTGCTGAAAGTGGTAAGATATTAAAAAAATTGTATATAATCATTAAAACTGTAATATTCGTAATTTATATAAAATCAAGATTTTAGGTAATCAACATGAATGTGAATTGAAGGCAAGAGCTATAAATACAAATAAAAATGACATCCTAACCATGAAGGTTTAGGCAAACCTTCGAATCTAACTAGACAAATTATGGCTCTACCGACATACCAATATCAACATTAAATTTATTACCTGAGAACAATCCATTTAGAGATGGCATTTGAGGCATAAAAGGCATGAGCGCATTTCCATGTCTGGGTCCTGCGATGGCAAGAGGATCACTGAGCATTCCAAATGGATCAGAGAACATGGAATTCATAAAGTTGTTCATATGCTGCATGTGCCTCATATGGGACCTGAAATTATAACAATTGGAATACCAACATTGAAGAAGTAACAAAATTATTATTTGTTTGCCATTAATATTCGGACATTATTGGTTAGAGATTGTTTATGTTATTTTAGCTAAATGATAAATGTCAGGAGACAGTACATTTAGCTCTAATAATGTAGCAAAACATACCCAAAAAACGGATCATCCTCCACGTCGCCCATTAGAGACCCAAATAATGACATTGGTATTAAAGTATAATATATATTTGCCTTGAGATTAAATCAGAAGTAAATGATTAATCAGTTCCGCAAAATATTTGCCGTTTGTCACAGTTTAGTTGACTGTAGAACCGTAAGAATCTAGACTAGAACGGAAAAATTACGTCCATTCGAGAGACAAGTAAAAAAAAAATCACTAAAAGCAAAGATAACAGACTATAGAGACTTGTACTCCAAACATCAAAGAGTACAAGGTTCTCTGTGGAGTACAAGTGAAAGTAAAAGAGAAAGGATGTTAAATTACTGATCCTTCTGGGTAAGTATCTAATGTATCTATGAATTACAAATTGATTTTATTTGTCGTTAAGATTTTAAGAATAATTACAATAAAACTACTTTTGCGGACTTTATCGCGGTTTATTATTTATATAGCCCGACGTTTCAGACGCTTTACAGCAACTAGTCCACCCGTGACCATGGTCAAATTATGCACTTTGTAAAAACAAAATAAACATATGCGCGTAGAGATGACATTTCAAGAAAATGTGTTTAAGTTTTGCACATCTCATAATTGTTGTATTTCTATAAATCGAGGCTCGGATTATTATGATTACTTTCCATTAATTAGCATCCAAGATATCTGCCATTGTAATAAATTATATATATTTCTATGGTCTCTGCACTACAATGTGCAACACTGCCGGACCAAAACAGTTGAATATGGCAATGATTGCATTTTAAAATTTCTTTAAATTAAAATTCGGAGTAAAGAAGACTAGCTCACAGGTTCCTTTCAACTATGTATCACAAAGGGCTTCTGCGTTTCATTGTGAAACAGCCGAATACTGTGAGCCGCAAAATAATATGGTATGTGGGAAACCGATTCCCAAGCGGGAAAAGCCGTAGGCGCCACAGCTTGTACATATAAGTTGTTTTAACAAGGTCCCCTAAAGCTGTTTATGAAAAATGTACGGATCTTCATGGGGATACATCCATGTCCACGTCATTCATGGGTAGAGCAATTCCCGAAGAAGATTCTAGTGTGTAGCGCCAAATCTTTATATTTGCGAAGTACAAACAACAAAAGACATTTCAGCAATTTATTTTATAAGGATACATCACAAGGTACACCACAATTTCAAATAAATCAACAATACATTTATGGACAATTTAGTATGATGAACGTTGTCCAGCGTTAGGATCGCCCGTGAAATGACCACGCAGTTGATGTTGGGTATGATGTAAAAACAATATCCTGAAGACCGTTTCTGAGAGGACGACCAACAGTGTCGAGAGATGGCTGGAAATGAATACGTTAGTGAATATCTATAAATGATTATGTTAGAAAGCCAGCACCAATAATACTTTTCAGACGACATTCCATAAAAATGTGCTTCGTAGTAGTACACAGAAATACATCTTATGCCACAGATACATGGCTTGGGAAGATAAAATATTTTATTTTAATTTATTAATTACTCCTATTTCTTCTTTATGTACTATGCAGCATGCATATTTACTTGCACTGAAACAACCTGTAAAACTCCATTGTAGTTGATGATACATGTAGTACACTGACAGACGTTTAGAGTTGATATTTTTGTCCTAATCAATTGACGATGGTGATTGACAACATCTCGCACAAATGATACCGCCACATAGTGTTTCATGCGATTTGAGACTTTGCACGACGTAGTTAATATTACCTGATTGTGTAAAGATAATTAAAATAAACTGTAGCAATAAAAGTTACCTTTTCCGTAACATTATTGTTGGGATTGTTAGCTGGAATATCTCCAAGTTGTCCAACGCCTGCAATTTTTTGTACCATTTCCTTATCCATCTCAGTATCTCCCCCCGTTCTTTCAAATTTTCCAACATTATAGTTAGGTTTAGTGACATTCAATTGTCCTTCTGAGTGTGATACTCCTTCCGGCGTTGGTTTTGGCGGTATAAAGGACTGTGATCCCTTATATTCATTATACATACGTTGCAAATTATTTTTACTAATCGTTCTACCTGGCTTGGTCCCCATAAGTGAAGTTTTACTTATAGTCGACTTAACATTAGAAAACTGTGGCTTAGGTGGTTGAGGTGACAATGTTTGGGGCAAACTTGGTTCAGGGTGGTGATATACACTTGCTGGTAACATTTGAATTGGCTGCCCGAGAATATTATTTTCGTACGATTGCAGTTCCGGGGACACATTGGGCTGAGATTCGTATGGATCCTCCAGATAAGTAGGTGGGTATAAATTATGTTTTAAGTTTGCCGTTTCTGGATTGGTTTGAGTAACTGGCCGGACTTCAGGATTAGTTTGGTAGTTATTTGTCAATTCGGGGTTTGACTGGTCTATGGGTGGTTGGTGCTGAATTTGATTTGGGTTTTCATTCGCTTCTTGTTTCTGAATCATAGGCTGATTTGTGAGAGCATAATGTGCTTGTTGGTCACTTGTATACAAAGGAGAATTACGGACGTTTTCTGAATAGCCAGGTACTTGATTTGTGTAGGGATTATCAGGCGTGTTCACTGGAATTGGCTCGTTCATTTGCTTTGAAGCGGGCATAGGATTTGTAAGCAAATGTGTATTATCAGGAGCGCTGTTGACATTAGGACTACGAGGGGTATTTGATTGTTGAGAGGGATGCACTTTAGAGCCCTCATTCTTGTTACTGAGTCTCTTAAATTCATTATTATTCTTAGCCATAGCTCTCATCTGTATAGCAACTTTCATGGGATCGAAGCCTAAATCTCCTTGGCTCATTATTCCAGGAAACAATTGATTGAACTTCGCCAAGCCTAGGGCATGTTGCTCAAGAGAAACCTCTCTATTTCCTTTATTATTCCTTTCGTTTAAGTTTGGATCAATATTACTTTTGTTCGCAAGCTTATTATCAAAATTTTGTACAAATCCTTGCTGAGCTCCTTGGGGCGTAGCTGGTGAACAAGGCAAGCCCAATTGCGCAGCCAACGGCGAATTGGCAATAGTATTTGCAGGACATATTGATTTCATTTCTTCATATACATCTTTTACAATAGGCTGCACAAAACTATTGTTTATAAAGTTCTTTCCATCTGCCAATAATGACTTTTGCGAATTATAATCGGTAGTATGTTGTCGTTGATTATTACATGAGCAGGAAGCGCCACATGATGGCCGAGCTTGGCAACTATGATGCTGTCCACCGTACGATGTCGGTGCATTTCCATAAGATGAATAGTGATTACATGGAGATTGTTTTTCAAATAGATTGCCAAGACATCCACTGTAAATAATCATAAAATATGTATGTACTTATTAGGTATATAGTTACCTTTTTTTAAAGAATAGGGAGGCAAACGAGCAATCGAAGCCTTTTTACGACTACCGACGCCCATGAACATCCACATATTTATTATGCCAATGCGTTGCCCTCCTCGTTTTTTTTCAGCTTAGATGGACTGCACCATAATATCTATGTGGTGCAATACTGCAACGGTATTTTACACAGAAGCTAGAGTGTATGTGTTGGGGCTGCCATGCACTTAGGGATGTACAACTTTTTCCCATCGTTGTATAAAGATAATAATTTACTCGCACGCTTGGGAACATTCCTGATCTGAATAAGAAGACTCAACAATATTCTGAAAGCGTTATTGTATAAATTCTGAGAACCTTATTTTATGATTTATGAGTATATTTTACTAGTACTTTACCGATCTAGCCAACACCTTGCACATTTTTACACGTGTGCCACCGCGTACATGTGTCAAATTATGTACGTAAGGGTCCGAATAGAGTCAGCTATATTTCTCTAACGAGTATCGTTTAATTCTGCTCTATGAAAGCCCGCATAACGAACGAAGTAACTACTTATAAAATCTATATAACTCCGTTTCTATCGGTCGTTGTGTCATGGTATAGATATATATATAATTTATTAGATTCGTCATGACCGTGCAACATACACAAAAAAAATCTGACACTTTCAAATCCACCTTGTAGTTCTACAACCACACACAACACGCGTTCCAACAAACCAAAAAATCTCAGCAGTATAATTATAGACGGATCCCGTCAGACGCGACATGTGTGTATGATAAACTCTATATTAAATAAATATAGGCCATTCGAAATATCTCATAAACATAATAGTAACTCTTTCTACTCTACCATACTTTATGTCTGAATGTATCAGTGAAGTAGCACATAGCCCACCTGATTATTAGATATATGAGAATCTCTAAAATACATCTTAGGAAAAACATCAATACTAACTTAAAAATATCAATAGTAACTTGTAATCTAAATATATCGCCATCTATTGCGCAGTGCTGAACATCTGCTATTTATTAGTAAAATTAATATAAAGAGCAGTGTTATCTTCTGCGATCAATTATTCATGTAATTGATATAACCAATACTTTGATACTGGTACCTGGAATTTTAGATACGCATAAAGCACCCTGAAAGGAAACTCTTCCCGAATATACAGGTTCAACGCCGGAAGTGGGGCTGGAGTAGGCATACACTGTGCAGGGATGTGGACCACATTATATGGCAAGCAGTGGACTGAAATCTACAAAGCAGAGAGAAACGCAAACGTGTTCATTCGTAGCAAACATGACAGTGCTCTGTAATAGCCACGAATACCAGTACTATGACGCGTTCAGAAAAGCAAACACCTAAGCCCAAACAGACTGGATTGGCGAAACATTGTAGCACCGACGTGGGAACTTAGGACATACGTAAACTATAAGACATACAATACGAGGACATATATTATAGATTAATCTTTAAACATACCAATTTGCACTCTGAAGCTGACTCATTACACTCCCTAGCTCGCTTAAGATCTTTTGTCTGTCTAAAGCCATCTCCTTCTACTGTTAAAATTTATCAAAGGAAATTTATAGAAATTTTAGTCTAAAGGAGGACGAAAATATTTTGTAATGCCATTTGTAATTTGATTTTTTTTCGTAATTAAAATTTTAAACCAGTACTATTTTTTTTTAATTATGAACGAGGTCGGTTTGTACACCTACATGCAATAATTCGTGATTGTATGTATAATAATCAACAGATTATCACGACTCATGGCTTGTTGTGAGAAATAAATATTTTAAATTGGTGGTATTGAGTAATAACGTTAGATACGTTACTACTCAAAACTACCTGACTACTAATGAACAAGAAAAGCTGTCCTAAAAGCAAAATTCTATGCAACACGAATTTTAATTTTGTAATATAGATAGAGTATGGAAGTCTTTGGCAGGCATTAATTTCTCTCTGCGCAATACGCATACGTAACTAGATAGACAAAGATAGAAATGTAATTTCCATCTTCAGTCTCTATTAACACACTATTCAACCTGGATATCTTGTCTGTGTTGTGTGTCGGTCTCTACTGTTTTTGGCTGGCTTCCCTACTCTATACAAATTTCCTCTAGCATGGTATCTTGATATATAAGATAATATTCATAGAAAAGTACGATACTCTGCGCCCCCAACCCCTGAACACCTTAAATTGTGAAGTGGAGAGAAGCCCAACATAGCTTCGAGTAGGATCAGATTGCTATAAGAGCTCCTTGGACGACGAGAACAGGTTTAGGCTCGGGAATAGGTCTGACCCCCCCCCCTCCCACTCTCCGGCAGATGGGAAAATAACAACTAAAAAATACTAAATGATATGAAGTTAAATGGCCTATCTGATACTTCACGGGCATTTAACTACATTGTATCGTTATATATAATAGCATTATATTATAAAAGTAGTAATTTTTATTGGCTAAAGGTATATATTATACTCGTTTACGTTACGATGGAAAATTTAAATTAATTGTCAAATGCTGTCAATTGACATTTGACAAACGTCAGGCACTGTGACTTGCAGACTGGAATACGGACTTTGAAGTATGGATTTTACTTTCCAATTTGCAATTATAGTTTAACGCTGGGCTTGAGCTTACGTGTAAATTTACTTTTTAATTAAAATATAATAATAATATTTTACATTGCATTAGAGTAATTTGCATATCTTAAAGCACATTTTCTGCAGATACTTTGTGCAAGTGTAATTGTCGTCTTCATTAATTGTTTGGCGCAATCATTCGAGTTCAACAAAGTTAACGAGGTAATTATAATCAAAATGCCAAGAAAAGTTTTTGTAGTTGGTGTTGGGATGACAAAGTTCATGAAACCTAATTCTGGTGTAGACTATCCAGAACTAGGTAAGGAGGCCGTCGAAGCCGCTTTATCTGACGCTAAAATAAAGTATGATGCCGTTCAGCAAGCCGTATGCGGTTACGTATTCGGTGATTCTACTTGTGGCCAACGGGTTTTGTATCAGGTAGGAATGACTGGCATTCCTATATACAATGTAAACAACAACTGCTCAACCGGTTCTAACGCTCTGTTTCTCGGAAAACAGCTCATAGAAGGTGGTATATCTGACGTCATTCTAGCCGTTGGATTTGAAAAAATGTCTTCAGGTGCACTGGGGGGTGGTACCTATGCAGACAGAACGAATCCTTTAGATAAACTCACACTTAAAATGTCAGAACTAGCTGATTTAGCTGGAGCACCCATTACTGCACAATACTTTGGTAATGCTGGTATAGAGCACATGAAAAAGTATGGTACCAAGGAAATACATTTTGCAAAAATTGCTGCAAAGAATCACCGTCATGGGGCAAAGAACCCACGAGCACAAAGTACCAGAGTGTACACTGTGGAGGAAGTTTTGAAGTCACGTAAAATTTACGGTCCCCTGACAAAATTGGAATGTTGTCCCACTAGTGACGGAGCAGCTGCAGCCGTATTGATGTCTGAAGAAGCAGTCATCCGATATGGCTTACAAAGTAAAGCAGTTGAAATCATTGGCATGGAGATGGCTACTGACACAGAGGCAGTTTTCAAGGAAAACAGCTTAATAAAGATATCTGGCTTTGATATGACAGCTTTAGCTGCAAAACGTCTATATGAAAAAACCGGCATTTCACCAAACCAGGTTGATGTTGTAGAATTGCATGACTGCTTTGCTGTTAATGAATTATTAACATACGAAGGCTTACAGCTGTGTGGTGAGGGAGAAGGAGGCAAATTTGTTGACTCAGGCAATAACACCTATGGAGGCAGAGTGGTTGTGAACCCCAGTGGTGGATTAATAGCCAAAGGCCATCCTCTAGGTGCCACAGGATTAGCACAATGTGCCGAGTTAGTCTGGCAACTAAGAGGGGAAGCTGGAGAAAGACAGGTTTGTCTTATACATTGTAAAGGTTGAATGAGTATTGGGTGAAAACATAATTTTGATTTGTGTCAGCTGATAATGTTGTTTCACATACAACTACTAGGTACACACTGCAAGTCATGATACAGGGATAAATAAATTAATTATATATTCAAGACCAAAGTACTGAATATATTTAAGTCTTATGTTTATATTAATACACTATTATTTAACTTGACTAGAGAGCTAGAGAGTAACATCCATATGAAGTGTATATAGGTTCATTCAACATTACCTCTTATATTCTGATTGATCTGATAAATTGTGTATATGTTGGCCATTGCATTCACATATTATTATTATTACAAACAAACATCCATGACCTGAACGGCATTTGCACCCCTGACCTCTGATGTAGCAAGAGATCTGCTTAAAGTGCCACACCAACTTATCTGTTCAGTAGACAGCAATGCTAGTGAGGAGTTTAGTAATAGTATTTAACAGTTGTAGGTTTGTGTTGCCACTAATAGCATAGTTCCAAGTTAGTCTAATGAACAGATAAGTTAATGTCAATTTTCATTTATAATTCAGTTTTCAACTTTTTTTTGGTAATAAAAATTGAAAAATTTGTAATGTCTGATGGCAAGCAATTTATCATGCACAAAAACCATGTTTCAATATATGTTAGTGATGATAATATATACACAAATATGGTATTTATTGATTCACCAAAACTTCACATTTATTTAATTATGAAAAAATATCTTATTATTATACATAATACAAATAAACTCATTATACAAATAAATTAAAAAAGTGACATGAAGGAAAAATAAATATAAAAACACAAACAATTTTGCGGAACAAACATTTTTAATTAAACACTTGTAAGTGATAAATTCCAAAACCCACCTTGAAATATCTTACAAGAACAACAACCACACACTTTATGGTTTATGGTTGTTTAAAGCAGTAACATAACACATTTTTTTAATTTCATGCAAATGTGGTACATTAGTACCTCTGATGGCAGATTACTATATTTATCAGTAAAATGTATTCTTTTGTTACCATATAAAATTTCAAGTTATTTTTTATACATATATTTTTTTATCTTGTACAAAAATCATCAGTCCACTATTATACATATAGGGTTGAGTGTGATAACAAGAGTGAAGACTAATATCCTACTTTATTTGAACCGACCCCAAATGTATTCCAGGTCCAAGCGACAGAAAGTATACTTTAATTGAAATTTCAATTTTTATTATCACCTAAATATTTGAATACAGATCATACTTTTGGACCGGCATTTAATTGTTCTTTATTTGAGTTAGTAATTTTGTTACACTTGATTCCCTTGAACATTTTTCGTTTTATCCCAAGTGGAAGGATCAGTGCGGAAAGATACATTTTCCTTGTTTACATTTTTTTCCCATATAATCATCTTAGCTAGGATACATTTATGGTTAACTAGAATATATATAATATTTCTCGTTTTCTTATCACTTCTTGGTGTAAGAAGAGAGATCTTGCCATCATATTTGGAGGCAAAACATCTATTTGGAATTGTGTTTGCAAATGGATTGACTTTTAAACTGATAAAAATATATTGTACTCGTTTTAAAGATGTTTATCTTTGCTGGTCTCATGCCCCTAACGTTAGCTACCTTAGGTAGTTCTCTTACATTTATTAGATAGTTTAGAGATCTTCTATAATTATGTATGTTGTTCGCTTTACTCAATACAATCAATGCAAACTTCAGAATGGGGACATTGGCCTCGCATTTGTAGATAAGACCAGCGCAAGGGTTATAGCTATCAATAACTTATCATGTTTTTGTCATTTTGCCCAATCATTTTTTCGATAGATGTACAATGTGTAAAGATAAATAAATATTTTTCAGGTACCCCGCGCGCGAATCGCTTTGCAACACAATCTGGGATTAGGCGGCGCTGTCGTAATAGGCATGTATCGTAAAGGTTTTGAAAATGTTATGCCCAACCAGGTTGCGGCAATCACCGACAACCCACAAGACTTCAAAGTATACAAATACATGAAGATACTCGAGGAAGCGATGGAAAGCGATTCCGACAATCTCATTGAGAAAGTGAGAGGAATCTATGGTTTTCGAGTGAAGAGTGGACCCAACGGTGCCGAAGGCTACTGGGTAATCAACGCCAAAGAAGGGAAAGGAAAGGTGTGCTATAATGGAAGCGACAAATGTGACGTTACGTTTACAATTAACGACGCGGATGTTGCAGATCTCATCTCCGGTAAGCTTAACCCACAGAAGGCATTCTTCCAGGGGAAAATAAAGATACAAGGAAACATGGGTCTCGCGATGAAACTTACGGATCTACAGAAATCTGCCGCTGGCAGGATCGACGCTATCCGCTCAAAGTTGTAAATAACAATTTAGTATCAATTTATAAAGGGAAAGGGTCTCTAAGGGCGTATGGCATTTTGTATATTTACGAATATAACTAGTATCTGTCACCAAATTAAATATGACACATATTATAAATATAAGGAATATGGCGCCAAAATCGTTCAAAACTTATGTGATCGAATAATTTTCACAAGTTGTAATCATTGAGTTCATAGTACCCACGTTCTCGTGCATTCAATTGCATAGTTGTGTATTGAACAACAAGTGCGGTCATAGTTTTAAGGATGTGAATGTTGCTACACCGCCCGTCATGTTGCCATGTCTCATATTCTTCATGTTAAGATTTATATTTTTATCAATGTTGCTTATTTTACACCATTCCATTTGTGAAATGCACTATATTATTGTTATTGTATTATTCTTTTTGTAATAAAATATTTTTATACGATATGTCATTTTATTTATTATGATTAAAATGGATTATGGTCATTACACTAGGTATGTGACCTATATGATTTTATCTTACTCGTTATATCAATCGTATTAGGGGCTAGTGTCACGCCGAAAGGTCAGCCACCAACAGATTTATCTATGCATTTAGCATAGCGTTCATGTTTCATCTAGTAGTTTTTCACATTAGTATATATACAACGTGAGATATTTAAGTGTTTATGCATGTATGTTGTTTAGATTTTAGGCGAACATTTCCTGAAAGTATCCGATATTTACATTTGTTTGGGCTGTGTAGATTGGATTTTATTTATATGTACACGGCTACATATATGTGATTTTCCTGCTATACGTTTATGGTACCGTAGCTAAAGGACAAGAAACCCAAAGAACCCTTATAATTTAAAATGTCTGTCCGTATTTCACAGACTTTACTATAAAATCTAATATTACCGTGGTTTTACTCTGGTATTATGGGTACTGTATCTTCGAAATTTGTAAGCTTGTAAATTTGTAATACACCTAGGATAATTTTGAAAAGTAAAATTACTAAGGGTAACACTCCATACACAGAGGGATGATTTTTTCCCGAGGGAGCAAAACCGTGTGGGTGTCGAGGACCTGGAGGTCCTTTTTATTACGTTCATACTTAGTGGAATATTCGCTTACTCCCTCTAACTTGAACTACTGAGAGGAAGTTGTAAAAAGCATTGGGATTATAGAATTCGATAAAAACTTGAAACGATAATTGGTTTAAACAAAATCGAACTGGTAGTTGTTAGCTGGTATGGAATCCTTAATAGAAGAGCCCGACACGTTCTTGGCCGATTTTTACGTCACTTTGCTCCTCCCCGGCCGTGGCCTAATTCGGCCGCAACACAGCGTGTTACTACCTCTGAATAAAACCCATGTTTAACTGTACTCAGTGTGGACTTGTGACAAGTGCAGATACCTACAAGATACATAACGTACTGGGAACTACTAATTGTAATTACATAACTATCTTTTTGATTGATTATGATTTGATAATTATTTATCTCTATAATTACGTTTAACATATCAATTAAATATTATATAAAATGATATGTAAATTTGACATTACTCAATTACCTTCAAGGTTGAACAAATATCCATAGGTCTAACCCACCTTAATAGTAAGAGCAAGAATAGTTGAAGAACGTTAACTCATCGATCATCATCATTATCAACCCTTATCGGTCCACTGCTGAACATAGCCCGCTCCCAAGTAACGCCGAGACGACCGATCTCCTGCTACTCGCATCTATCAGTTGGAGCATATGTTAATGGCCGTCAGTAATTTCCAA
Source organism: Eumaeus atala (assembly GCA_017140195.1). NCBI lineage: Eukaryota > Metazoa > Arthropoda > Insecta > Lepidoptera > Lycaenidae > Eumaeus > Eumaeus atala. The sequence goes on along the minus strand of JAFELO010001074.1, from coordinate 154,481 downwards.
ATGGATCCTATTTCTCGTTTGTCTCCTCATGTTATAAAAAAACAGTAGGAGAATTTTTTCTCTGTTTATGTAAGTAAGTATTCTCATAACGTTAAGACGCATGAATTAATGAAAGATTTCATGTGATGTGCGGTCTAATAAACATATAAACAAACAAATATTCTCTTAACGGGCTTGGCGCAACACCCTTCCCACCGCTGTTTCTCTTGTCTAGCCAGGATTGACAGCAACAACCACTTAGGGTGTTTCACACACCTTTGATGTGATCACACAAAGCCAGAGGGATAAGCCATTGTAAACATTGTTGAAACGTGTTCTTTTATCGATTCTTAGTACCCCGCGACGCTTTTCAGAATTTTTTACTGGGGCGTAAGTACGCTGTGGACCTAAATCGAACAGAAACTATCGATACTGTACAGCGTACTCTAGAGCATAAAAAATAAGAGTCGCACTTGTAAAATTTATTGCCACGTACATTCCGTTGCTTTACCTTGAGTAAAATTTACGAAGACAAAAATTTCTATATCAAAATGAAAATTACTTTCGATTCCACGTTTCGTGTCCCTACCTACTTTCTAATATCAGCAACTTATTTACATTACTTATGAAGTTTTAAGAGGAGGTAGTGCCATGCTGCATAGGAGGAGGTAGTGCCATGCTGCATAGGAGGTAGTGCAATGCTGCATAGGAGGAGGTAGTGCAATGCTGCATAGGAGGAGGTAGTGCCATGCTACATAGGGGGAGGTAGTGCCATGCTGCATAGGAGGAGGTAGTGCCATGCTGCATAGGAGGAGGTAGTGCAATGCTGCATAGGAGGAGGTAGTGCCATGCTGCGTAGAAGCAGGTAGTGCAATGCTGCATAGGAGGAGGTAGTGCAATGCTGCATAGGAGGAGGTAGTGCCATGCTGCATAGGGGGAGGTAGTGCCATGCTACATAGGAGGAGGTAGTGCCATGCTACATAGGAGGAGGTAGTGTAATGCTGCATAGGAGGAGGTAGTACCATGCTGCATAGGAGGAGGTAGTGAAGTGCTGCATAGGAGGAGGTAGTGCCATGCTGCATAGGAGGAGGTAGTGCCATGCTGCATAGGAAGAAGTAGTGCCATGCTGCATAGGAGGAGGTAGTGCCATGCTGCATAGGAGGAAGTAGTGCCATGCTGCATAGGAGGAAGTAGTGCAATGCTGTGTAGGAGGATGTAGTGCCACGCATAGTGAAGGACACTACATCCTCTAATGCAACCAGTTTGGGCCGGCACGACCGCCGTAAAGTTACGTCTACAGTGTCGCAGTTGTACAGTCGTGAGTAGACGGTGGCCGATTGGGGGAGGGGAAAGGATGGCAACGCATCGGCATAGTAATTATGTTGATGTTCATGGGCATCAGTAGTCGTAAAAAGGCTCCGATTGCTCGCTTGCCCCCGTATTCTATAAAAAAAAAGAATTTTTAATTATGTAAATAACTTACAGCCAGTTAACAACACATTTTATAACATACAATATAAGGAAGGAAAACCGTATACGATTTCTTCTCTCTACGTGAAACGGGAAATCTAATAAGTATTGTCACACAGAATGACACGCTGATCCGACCACAACATGTTTATGATGATAAAGTGACGGGTCACCTGGTTTCGGCTCTAGGGAAGTTGCGACAATTAGGCATTTGTCCCCCTATATATGATATAAAAAACCGAAAAAGAGCGATCGGACTCGCCTAAGAAGGGTTCCGTAACAGCAAACCAAAAATCCGCATGTCTCTGAAACTAACAAGATCGATTTCGTTCTAACCAGTTTTCTTTTGAATTTTATAATACCAATATTTTTTCTCCTCGGCAGTTTAGACATATTTTACCAATTTAGAAGCAAATATCTCGCAAAGTTTTAGCATTATTAAAAAACTGTCTAAGAAACTTCCATGCTATTTAGACCTATCCGAATATCACTCCGACACTTAACAAATTCAAAATCATACTACATTATTTCGTAGCGGTTCATATTACACACATTTCTAACATATAGTACAAATAATAATAAATAAGGACAAACGAGCAGTCTTTAAATGATAACTACCGAAGCAAGCCCATAAATATCCACACAATAGTTACGTATTTACATAATTATGCCTTGTTCTCATTTCCTCCTTCTCTCCAGTGAGCCACCGGCTACACATAAACGCACGAAACACGACAGAACAGCTGTCACTCATTATTTGTATATTACGCCAGTATTGTTTTAGCGAAAGGTAAATCCCCGTAGTCGTGCTGGCCCCATTCCATTGCAATGCAGCATGCCACTAAGGCATCGGGAAGTACCCACCACCAGCGCAGTCAGTCGACCGAAGAATGGCAGTTAAACCGATCCGATATGGATGGAACTACAAAATGTCAACACAGGATGGGCAGCAGCTAACTTTTGTCAAAGTTCCCTGCCCCCTCACGCTCGCCAAGCGCGGGGCTTAGGGAACAACCCCCAGTGTCCAGCAGCTCTGCTATCCCGATTCTACGGTAGCGTACTCGATAACGGCGGAGCACGGGGTGCTCAGAATCCCAGGAGGGGATCGGGCTACCATCTGACGAAAATTACAGTTGTGTGTTACAACCGTCAAACCCTCCGGTCCTACGAAAAGGTCTTACAGTTGGAAGAATGTTTGGACAATTGGCGGTCGTTCTGGGATTATCTGAGGTCCGAAAACAGGGAGAAGACTCGATAATCCTTAAGCCCGGCAAGTTGCTCTACTACCGGGAAGGTATTGGGTTCATGGTGTTGGGACGACGAGGTGGAGGCAATGTACGAGGATATCTCGAAGGGTATGAATTACGGCTATGAGCTGAAGATGGGTAAATTTGGTGTTGGCAGGCGTAATTCAGGGGCCAGCGATTAGCTGAACTTCTGGAAAAAGAAGCCGCATCACAAATGAACCTGGAACAGCCCAGATGTAATGACGAAAAACGAGATAGACTTCATTTTATCAACCAGATGCCACATATTTAATGATGTCTCTGTGACCAATAGGTTAAAAACGGGTACTGATCACCGGATAGCACATTAAACATCAATACAAGGCTTGAATGGTCATGGTTAATGAAGTCTACACCTCGTCCAATCCCATCCCAATGCCAAAACCACGAAAACTTTCAGCTCGAACTCCAAAATCGATTTGAATGCCTGGCTGAATGCGAATCAACGGACGATTTAAAGAAGTTTGTACACGTTGTCCAAGCGGTCGGGTCCAAGTTCTTCAAACCCCGGGGCAAGAAAAGAACTGGAAAACTCCGTCTATTGGTCAAACCCAGCTGATGAAACTAAGCGCTGGAGATAGCACCGTAAATTCATCCAATGCCGAGATTTTGAGGAAGGTGGAGAAGTTATATAGACATCCAGACCATTCAACACTACCAGTTGTTTCCTTGGCTAAAGATTCCGTAGCCAAACTCACCCGACATTACACCGAAGATATTCCGGACGTCAGCCTGTACGAAATACAGCAGAGTTTTTGAGAGCGGGTGGCATGCCGACACCTTAAGTCCTACAGAAGAATCCAGAATTTCGTCATTGTGCCAGTTCTGTTCCAGAAGCGTGAACCTAAAGTGTGATGGTTTTGTTCTTCTAAAAAGTTGACAAGACCCCGTTGAAGAAGTGCAGACCTATATCGCTTCTGATCCACGTTTACAAGTTGTTTTCAAGGGTTATCACGAACCGTCTATCTCGCAGATTTGACGATTTTCAACCTCCCGAATAAGCCGGTTTCCGTTAAGGCTTTAGTACTGTAGACCACATCCACACACTGCGCCAGATTATACAAAAAACGGAAGAGTATAATCGGCAGCGGTGCCACATCGTCTATCGACATGAGGAAGTGTTGAAATGTTTGTACAAGAAAGCCAATCCAACTGCAGAAAGGTGTGAGACAGGGAGGTGCTATCTCTCCGAAACTGTTACTGCTACAATGTAAGATGTCTTCAAGCTACTGATGTAGCTATTATATCTTGGTACTTAAATATTTTATAAAAAAGTATATCTGTCATCTTTAAATGTTAGACTGAACTCTGTGTCGAAGAAATGACACTCTTTACTTTTTTGTCGAGGAGGACGGAATTATTTGCTAAAAGATGATAATTAAATAGTATTTTTCTTTTCCGTGCGGGAGCCTATCACTTTTAAATTCTTCGAACAAGTACTTTATAAATAGTATTTTGAAATATGAAATTGTTAATTCTTCAATATTTAACTAGGAATTTTGCTTTGGTTTGCTTTGAGTGCTGTAATAGTAATTCATAAAAACAGTATTTAGATATTTTTTGTAAAACAAATTAAGTTGTATCTCTAGATATCAACTTATAATGTATATAAATTGTATGAGTGTATTACCCCGTTTTTTGGTAGAAAACTTTCTTGTACGTATTGGTAAGGGAATCATATAATGTTGCACCCTATTAAATTTGCATCCTTCCCTAAGGCTGAATTAGAGTATGACATATTAGTTAGCAATGAAACACCAGCTAGTACTGTAGGAGGTAGTGACACATTGCGTAAAATTGAAACTATTTTGAGAGTCAAACCCTTATAACTTGATGAAATCTGAGAATTTGTTAGCTCACTTATACGACCGTTTAAATATATTGAATTTAGATGATTTAGGTGATAACAATTATATATATGAGGGATGTATTATGGACCATTTCAAGAATTTGAAATTAATAGGCCGTGTTATCCATGATAAATTGTTTTTATTTTTTGCATGTACTGTTTGTTACATGTGGTGTTGCTCTACAACACTACTTGATGCATTGTCTTGGTGCATTATGGTTTTTTTGACTTGTAATGTTACATGTCGTATTGCTCTACAACACTAGTTGATGCATTTTCTTTGTGCATGTATATGTGGTATACAGTGAACAAATTTCAACTATTCACAATGTTATTTTGGGATAATTGCAGTAACACAAATTCTCATGCGGATTGTAATGCTAAACATTTTTTTTTCATTCAGTACAAGTTGCTTAAATTTGAGTTTTGTTGTAGAGGTTTCAGTAGTTTTAAATTTTGCAAAGAGTAGCAAAATTTTGCCTCTCCTTGTTATTGTAGCAATTATATCTTGTTGCTTAAATATTTTATAAAAGAAAAAAGTGTATCTGTCATCTTTGACTGTTAGACTGAAGGTGTGGTCTGTGTCGAAGAAATGAAACTCTTTACTTTTTATCATCGAGGAGGACGGAGTCATTTGTTAAAAGATGATAATCAAATAGTACTTTTATTTTCCGCCGGGAACCTATATATTCGTGATATAAAATATATCAGATATGTCACAATGTCACGAAATTTATAAAAAGGGTGAGTTCATGATTTCTTGCCGACGCCATTTTTCATATGTTGTTTCGAAAAACGTTTATTAATGTTCAAATGTTTCTCTTAAGTGTGCATTTTGATATAGTTATTTACATGATCTGTATGGCTATTAATTTGATGGACCGTATCAATAATGTTTTAGTTTGAATAGTATATGCCACGTGTGAAAATTGGATGTTAAATTCTATTTTCAGAGCTCTACTCCTTTTTCTTTTCCCTTTTCAAATTTGGATGTAATGTGAAGATAAGTTGTCAGTATAATCTTCAACTATTGAAGTCGCGGCAGGGACAACTACCCACATAAGACTTCATACCCTCACTTTTTACTAACCCTTCTTAAAAACTGTATTGATTCCATTGTTTTTTTCTGATACAATTTTTTAGTTTGTTCATGATTGTAAATGCGGAGGGGCAATATTGAGATAAATGTATTTTAAAGAGTAACGAACATCTTGATAATCCTTTTACCCCCCATTGTTAATTGCTCCTATAGCGTAAAATTGTCACATTGAACTGAGAAAGGCTTGGCCTCAATATCAATGGCTAATACATCACTCAACCTCGGTTCGTCGACGATATCGTGGTCATGGCAGAATCGCTGGAAGTCTTGAGTAAGATCTCTATAGAATTTCCCAGCGGGTAGGTCTTAGAATGAACTTGGATAAGACGAAAGCCATGCCCAGTTTTCACGTGCCATCAACTCGAACTCAAAGCAAACTCAGTTTGTAGTTGTAAGTACGTGTACCTGGGACAAACTGTCCAGTTTGGTAAATCTAACTTCAAGAAAGAGGTCGATCATCGAACCAAGTCGGATGGTCAGCCTTCGGGGAACTTAAGATCTCTTCGAGAATGTTCGACCAGTATGTGCTACCGGCGATGACATATGGAAACGAGACTTGGCTGCTCAATGTGGGCTTCTTAAACAGGGTCAGATTCACTCATCGTGCTATGGAAGGAGCTATGCTTGGTATTACTCTGCGAGATATAGTCCGAAATTCTGAAACAGGATTTCGGAACCAGGGTAACCAACATAGCTGAAATGGCAATAGGGAGGCATCATTGCTCGCGGAGCCACCTGACATTAAATCACATAGATATGGAGTCTTCTAATTTTGGCGTCTTGATCATCAACATAACAATTCCACGTGTAAGAGAAAAACATTAATTGCGCATTAGAAACAATATATAACCTCTCGGGTTATGTTCGACGGTGGTTTAAATCGAAAAACAATAGTAAAATATTTTTTTTACCAGAAAGCTAACCATTAATATTAATTAGTAGATATACGAATATATATACGTACCCTCTTATTTATAAGTGTGAATTTTACATACAAAGTAATCAATTAGGTACCTACCTACTTACACTTACTTAAGTATCTGTCTGAACTGGGATATCTAGGTGATAACTATGTATTGAAAATAAATTTGAAATTCTGAATTCATAACATTAGCACCGCTAAAGAACTATAGTAAGTAGCAAATACGTAACTGATTATGTTTGTTTCAGCATAGTACACATTAACAATAATTGTTTGAGACTCACGTTTGTTACACACTTTGTAGTTATCTAACGGTATACTTAAAATACTTATTACAAGGTACTGGCTAAGGTTTTGTAAATACCTTGCTCGACATTTCGACCGGCAGCCTATTAAGGAGCATATTTCTGCATGTAAAAACCGACAAATGAATAAATCCGCCATAGCTTTTAAACGCAGGCACCAAGCACTGGACACAGTTCCATAAAACCAAGCTCTTTCCACCGGCCGCCAGTACTACCATGGTTCGGGTAGCTATAGAAATAAAAAAAGCATATAATTTTCAACCGAGAGGATAGTTTTAAATTGTCTGCATCGTGATACCCAGTGATAAGTAAAATTAAAACTCGGGAGTTTACAATCGGATCGTGTGGGATACCGTGAGTGTTGTGTGCCGGGACATTGTGAAAAATAAAAAAACAATCGGGCGAAATGAGGGTGGATGCACCTACTTCTCATTCGCAATGAGGATCATCGATCGCGCGTCAAAGCAGTTGTTATCATTTCACATCAGTCGGCTCGTGACCACGGCTGGTGTAACCCGGTCGAAACGTCGAGCAAGATATTTACAAAAACTTACTATTAACAAATTAAATTAACCAAAACTGTTTAAATCTTAAGCCTACGTAAACGTAAGGCACCTCTTTTGTTAGAGGTAGTGCCATGTTGCATAGGAGGAGGTAGTGCCATGTTGCATAGGAGGAGGTAGTGCAATGTTGTATAGGAGGAGGTAGTGCCATGTTGCACAGGAGGAGGTAGTGCCATGCACGGTGCATGACACTACATCCTCTTATGGAACGGAATTGGGCCGGCACGACTCGCTCACTTAATACCGCCGTAAAGTGATACCTGCGGTTTCGCGTTTCGTGCGGTTCTTGAGTAGCCGGTGGCCCATTGGAGGGAAGGAAAAAAGGAGGGCAATGCATCGGCATAATTATGCTGATGTTCATGGGCGTCGGTAGTCGTTGAAAGGCGCCGATTTCTCGTTTGTCCCCCTATGCTAAAAAAATAGTTTTTTGAACTTGATTCTACTATAATTATTGCAAAACAAGTTATATTGTTCCTTTTGAGGCATTATATATATTATTGTTATTTATTTAATTATTAATGCTAAAATGAGATACATTGAACGGTATAATTATTAATGCTAAAATGAGATATACTACAAAAAAACTATCGATATGATTTAGTATCGATACATTGCTACCGATACTGAGTAAGTATCGATAATTTGCGACCGATGTTGTATCGAAAAAAATTATCGATACTTTAGCGTTTTCGTTTCAACCCTAACTAGAACGGTATCCACAGACAGTAAAGTTATAAAACTACGTCGCTTATATTTGACACTTAAACCCGAGGTAATCAGGGGAGAACCCCCATGGCCTTCGGAGCTTAGCAGGTTGGTATCTTCATAAAAAAGAAGTTCAGGCATAAATAAGGTTCACCCCACGTAGGAAGTTACCTTTAAGAGTAAGGAGACTAAAAACGTACCATCACGTCTGCGAAACACTACAGGTAAATGAAACAGCTATATGGAAATGATTTCACTTTATTGCTCCACATGTTTTATAAGCTTTTTATATTTTTCAATTCAAAACACACATCGAGTTCCGTTTACAATAATGTGTGTGAATAACAGAAATCAATTTTATAATTCTTATACTAATTATCAGGTACTTTTTAATATACAATCTGTTTGCTGATTAAATGTGTCCCAATCCAAGAAACAATCGGAATGTCTATGGATTTTTCATAGATATGCCGCAACTTCATTTCTGATATTAACACACACAATACTTAAACAAGTCTATAAATAAATACAGACGCAATAATTACAAAATTCATGTTTGTGTATTAATTTGAGAACTGGGAACCATAATTTAATGTAGGTAAAAAAAAAACATAAGTGTCAATGTCAAATTGGTAAAACTCCACACTCTCGACCTCTTGCACATTTTTGTTTAATAAAATAAATAATGTAAGAAAAACGAACAGAAAACAGGGCAAGATCAGATAATAATTAGAGACGGATTATATGATAAATAAAGTTATGGCAAGATTTAATGCTATTAAAGGAATAAATTGTCAAGATAAAAGTACACATAATTTTCCACCTTTTAATTTACCAATCAAGAAATCTTCAATAAAGTTACAAACCATGTAAATGATGGCAAGTCCTTTACCGAAACCTATGTTATATACGTGTGTAGGAAACTAAAAGCAATATCCTACATTTAAACATCGGTACTACCAGTCTTTATGTTTAAATCCTATCGTAGTTACATTTTATTCCTTTAATAGGTTATTTTTATTTCCGGAAAAAACAAACGACATAAAAAAACTTGTCTATGCGAAACAAATTTTTTCTATGTAAATCAAAATATCACCACTGTGGTACTTTATAGGAAAATATTGATATAATTAAGTCCTTCATTACTTGAACAGTTATAAAACGATTTTTCTTATAAATAATGAGACAAAATAAATAAGGACAATTCTTTTTGTACAAACGTTCTTTTTTATCAACCATTTTAACAATCCAAGTTTATAAGTTTCTTTTCTATATTTTTGTTGGCACGGAACATTCCATTTTTTGTCATACTTTAAAAATAAGTCGAGAGTGAGAAATACCACCACTGACAACAAAACCGGATGTTCCCAAACTGCGACAAATGTTATTGAAATCGTATATATGTAATCGCATTCACACTTTGAGATCACAGGAGTATGTTATACCCTGGCATATCACCATTGCAACAAAATTCTTGTCTAAAACATTTTTATTATTATAGAGTATAAACGGGACACGTTTTAGAAATCGAACCTCAGCGGTCCCGACAGATAAAAATGATCAAATCATTAGAGATAATATATGCAGAGTATGGAAGCCTAAGAAAACACGTCCGTTAGAGTCGAAAGTGAAAACAAATGTAGCTTACTATCAGCGTCTCCCTTATATAACGCGCCGTGAATATTTTTCTCCCAGCACTTCGGTATTTTAATTAGGAATTTCACATCTTCCTTCTCTATTACCTAACGCGCAGTTATAGTCTGCCTATGTGTTCCTTAATATGTGTATATCTATTATCAAATCGTTATCAATTTAAAATAATTCTTTAAGAAACTGTCGGAACTGTAATTCCATCGAGTATAATCGAACATGGAGTCCTAGGTTGTCATCTCATTGAGGCATTCTCAAAAACGCTTTACAAACACCACAAATCAATGAAATTAAACTATTATTAGCAGTGACCTGCTGCATTAAATGGGTGGAAATAAAATAAATATATACTCATGGAGATAATATAGATAGAGAAGGTAAGTCTCTCTTTTTCATTAATTTCTCTATGCGCAATGCACGATTATATAGACAAAGATAGCATGATGTTTCACATCTTTCTCTATTAACCAAGACGGTCACTCGCCGCCTATGGCATCCCATCTTTATCTACATTATCTCTATGAATAGACTGGAACGTTAAGTATCTCTTAAGAAAAAAAATGCTCATAGACAAGAATTTTCTTCAAGCTATTAGTGGTTTAGGGTTTCTTAACAGCCTTACAATCGCTCATATTCATGTCATATTACAAAACAGATAATATTTACATTCTGCCCTCACTGTCTGTAAATTGCGTTGATTTCATCGGTAAAATTTTGAAATAAAACAACGCCTTTTTGTTTTAAACGCACGCCAAAATCATTATCAGGTTAAAAATTAGCACCGATATGAACATTTCTAATTGTTAGACAGTGAGAGTCTGAAACTTTTCCATCGATTAAATATTATTATATAACTTAAGAATGTTGCCATATTACCCCATTTTAAGCCACGCTTTCAAGGGAGGCTACCAGAGGCCTCCATAGGCATAGGGTAGGTATAATTAATTTATCGAATAAAACATAAATACATTTTGAAACCACCAATCCTACAATAATTTATTTGATCAAGTCTCTGATATAGAGGAATTGTCGGAAACAAACAGTAAACATTTTACTGTCAAATCAAAAAAAACTCTATGTACAAAAAATAAAATAACAATAATAATGATTGATGGCTTAGCCCAATTATAAAAAAAAATAACAAAAATATTTTTCACGAAAGTATCAGGCCGAACAGTTGCCAATAAATATTAAAATTATTTTATTTACAATTAAAGACTACGTTAGCCAAGCCAAAGGTATTATAGCACCAAAATACATAACCAACAGTGGTACTGACAGAAAAGTTTCATTATAATACAACTTATTAAATACCACATACTGACATACAGTTCAATTACAATTATTTGAATTGTTTAAAATAACCTATTACACTTGCCTGCAGTACGTATTGAATATATTAAAAAGTAAATGGTAATTTTCTCTCAAAAGTCACTGACTAGAGATATGACCCTATCTAACTGAAATACTTCATAAAAACTAGCTACAAGATAACATAGCACTCACAAAGTAATAAAATATTAAAAGAAAAACATCAAGAAACATGTTTGAGCTTTGCCAAATGTTAAAGTCACTTCAGTGAGCGAAATCTAATTTCACATTTTCATAATAGCATCCCGCGAGCTAGACTGGCGGCTCGATTGCCAGTAAACAAATCGAATATTCTATTCGATAAATCTCAACTAATTTTGTTAACTACCTACATTCTTTACAAGAACTTCCCTTTATTCAAAATTATTTATCGATCTACTCGACTTATCAACGTAAGTATCTAAAAGAGATATTTGTAAGTTTAAATTACGAAAATGTATAAATCATTAAAAGTATATTAATATATTCCTCTAGAAGGGAATTGATTACATCACAATCTTGTTTAAAATAAAGCATCTAAACTGCTAGATCACAAATTGCATTACTGTAACTTTATTTACTTATGAAGAAGACAGTTCAGTCGCAAAAAATGCACACTGGCAAAAAAACTATGAAAAACATCGACTTTATAAAAAATGCTAAGGGTACGTCACTAATTCATTACGAATGACGTTATACATTTTTAAATTGTGATGTTAAGAACGTATCACTTAGGCATAGGTACTAAATGTTATTATTCCGGACAGTATACAACCGATTATTCTTAAAACATTAATATAAATTTATGTAAGTGTATATTCTAACTGACAGAAAGATTCATATCTATATTTAAATCAGGCAGTGATTATTCACACTGTTATAATATTCAAATTATTGCTCCAAAGTACAGGGCTTGAAATTAATAAGTCTTAAAGAAAACCTTACATTTCTTATTAATTTAGCCAAATATATTATTTACAATGAGGTAGAATACGGGATATTAGCCCTTTTCACAGTTTTCAAATAACTTTATGATTTTTTTAGTATCATTTGAATAAATTTTAGGCCGTTGAATCATGAACATGATACACCCAGCTAATTCAAAATAACATAAATAAATGTGTAACAGAAAGTGATAATCGGTGCAGAATAATAATTACTGAGCTCGAAACTCGACAATATAAATTGAAAATCGATTTACTTTGTATGTATTTGGTATTGTTTATACAGAGTTATTTGCCAAAGAGCCATAGACCACTGCATATAAAAATTGTACAGATAAAAAACTTAACCAAGCGTCCATTTATTGTATTGGTAACACAGATACAAGACAAATACTGCAGTACAGACATAGAATAAATCTTAAAAATAACCCTGTATAAATTATGCTTATTGTTGTATGTTAACGCTATTATTATATTACGTGAGTATTATTGAAAAAGCATAGATGAGGTTTACGTCGAAAGGTAACGGCGGTACCTTCAGAATGGCACACATCGAAAAAAGACTATGAAAAACCTGTATATTGAATAGTAAAAAAAAGAAACTCGTTAAAACTGTACTTTTTATGTTTATGTACACTTTTCATCTATCCACGTTAAAAACATTCACGAATACACTGTATTCGGGAAACCGTCGCTCTGGCCAAGGCATTGAGTAAAAAAGTTACCAGCAAGCAGTTGTTGTAGTCGTCCAGTTAACGAGTAGAAACGTGGATTAATGTATCGCTCTTGACGTGACAGCCGGCCACGTGGCCTGTACTGTAACTGTAAAAACAAACAATTACATAGTGTAATAACGGTTTTAACAATTAGCTGGCGCCTAGACCAGAACTATTTATCGATTAAGTGTTCAAGTAAGCTGCGACGAAGTTTTAGTGTAGTAATAGTCCTTGTTTTATATCCCATGCCGCCTTCGACCTTACTTAGTAGTAGGTACTAAGATAATACAAATTTGAAAACGATAATATTAATCATTTATGTTTTTAAACATTTAAAAATATACCTTTCCGCTTTTTCAAATTTCAGTATAAATCACTGCTAACACTAAGTGGAGAATCAATACTCTTTGAGTAATTAGTGTTAAGAAAACGAATTGATGTTAATCATCGTTTAATTGCCACACTATTTAATAGTTTTGCTTAAATACTCGCCTGAAAGTGAAGGAATAAAGGAACAGATAAAAATAAATAATCGACTACAACTAAAATTAAAATAACTTACGCCAGTTTTAATTAAATTAATTGGCAAAGGCTTTGGTGGGTTTGAAAGTAGAACGATGTTTTAAATTTAGAACGGTGTTTAAAATTTAAATCGATCGTTACTAAAACAGTAATTGTTTTTATTTAACATTATCCAGTGAGATGTCATTGATTGAAGAAAAAAAGAATAAAATGCCTTGGCTAGGGCAGCAGCTGGGCGATACTATCCTGGGACATTTATTATATCATTAATAAGTTTAAAACTTAGGCATTCTATTTACAAGGGGCGTCGACACAGAACGGACACGGAAGTCTTTCGCTTTATACACTTTTGTACTTTGGAGACGCATTGTCATAGCGTTCATCACAACACTAGAAGCGTAGCCTCATAATCACTCGCGTTGGTCAACATGGCGGCTTCGCGTCCGGCGATGGAGGACTCTCCTCCGTCTCATTCTCCCCGCACTCACGTCTCTCGATCTCCCTCTCCCTCTCATTGAGTCTGGCTTCACGCCGCGCTAATTCCGCTTCTCGTTCGTCGAGTTGTCTTTCGCGTTCAGTCAGTCTCGCTTCCGCGTCAAGGAGGCGCGCGGTGAGCTCGGTGTCGGAGGGAGGCGGGGAGGTTGATGACGTCACGTCGTCGACAGGGGGTGTGAGTGGTTTTAATGCGACGTTGGGCTGAAAGTCGTGTTCGAACCTCGAGCAGTCTGCCACACGGACCACCCTCTCGGGGTGTTGTAGCTCCGGCTCTTTGCCCCATGGCCTGAAGGCCGTGCGATAGCGCAGGTGCGCGTAGGGGTCCAGATATAGCGAGTAGCTATAGTCTTCGCCCCTGGACTTCTTTGGAGGCGACTCGGGCGGCTCCGGCTTGCAGACCACAGCCTCCACAGCCTGGAATTGAGAAAATGAATATGTTAGTAATATAGTAAAATTTTATTGTCTGAGGTTAAAGTTTTTACGAGTTTGATAATGTCACTGACCTCATAGATGTAAATTTTTGGTACACGTCAACAAATTAATAAAGACGTTCCAAGTCTAAAAAGGGTCTATAAGCATTTTTATCAATAGAATAAAATAAATCAAGAACCGTAAAAAAATTCACAGTCTAAGATGTAAGCTCTATGTGAGTAAAATAAATGAGATTTCGACCAAGATATATCGTGTGTTGGTAATGAAACAAATGCCCACTTTTAGCCAGGTAAAACAAAAGTGGAGAGTAGAGACAATAAGGTGTCGATGTTGACAAGCGCAATGCATTGGACAAAGCATTGGCTACATTGTAACGCTGTAAAGGGCCGTGTTATGTAACGGGGCGGTGTGCACGCCTTGTGACCTCTTGGGTGCAAGCGGGGGGAGGGGGGGGGGACCGAATGTAGGTCGCCACCGGGTCGCAGACAACCCCTAGACGCGACCTCGCCCTGCCCTGCACTAACGCGGCGCAAACATTGCCAAACCATCTTATTAGACACGTTTCGGCGGAAAAAGGCAATGGCGGACGTTCTTTTAACACATCTACGGAAATGTAGGCTTTTAATTTACATTTACAAATGATAATAAACTATAAATAGAGTAGATTTTTTGCTGTACAATGACTTCTTTACAGCAGTAACGAAACGTAAACTACGTACCAATAAAAATAAGTTATCGCTAAAATTTACTTAACTAAATGTCGGGAGCATGAAGCCATTTATAATGATTTTGGAGCTCGTGTCGTGCTGTACTGTAGCCAATAGACCGGCACGACTGGGCAGGTACCTCTTCTTGACACGACACCACGACTGAGTGGCGGTTATGAAGTGGCGTCTTGTAACTCTGGATCCTCCCCAGCAATGAACCACTCATTGAATGGGAGGATGCTAAACGCCTGCATAACAATTATGGGCGTCATCAGAAGGCTCCGGCTGCTCGTTCGCCTCCTTATACTATGGTAAGACGTAGTGTTCTCTCGCTACCGGCTACACATGATACCGGCTAGGTGCCGCGGGCGGTGTTTCTATTGGTTTGAGAGTAGCAGGTGACCCATTGGAGGGAAGGAGGCAATGAGGGCGACTCGTCGGATACAGCGAGGGTGCTACCATTGCTAGATATAATTGCTAACCGTTTCAAAGCGACCACTTTAAATAGAACTATGGGTGAATAGGTTTTATTGTTTCCCAAGTTGACCTTTGCCAGTGGTTTTCAATAACGGAGCAACATTCTACATATCAGGTTTCCCAATTGCTATACAGTATAGGTTAAGCTAGTGCAAATTGCTGCATTATTATATGAGCAACATATGCAGCAATTGGCACTAGCTTGGGGATAGAGGAGAAATCGGAACTATTCGGCGAATTCCGAATTACCGACGCCCATTAATATCTGCACGGCATTGCACCTATTTGCCCCATCTCGCCAATGAGCACCGGCTACACTGCTCGAAAAGCGACAGAATAGCTACACTTTTGTGATGGCAGTAATGATACTCTCTCTCTCTTTCTCTCCAATGAACGAGCTCCGGTCATTGCTGTATTGTTCATCTCTCCAGCTACCTCTTACTGACATGTTACAAGTTTTGCTCATAATTTTGGGCTGCTTGCACAGAGCAAGTCCCAGTAGGACCGACTCTATATAACGATACGATGAAAAGCAGTAAGCGATAGTAACCTATTCCGCAAGAATATATATGGCTAGGTGAGTAGATGGGACCTATCAAATTTGGTGTTACACATCGGTTGCGTCTTCACGTTTTAGTAAATTCCTGTTTAAGGTTATCCCATAATACACTAAAACTAAGAATCCACCCCGGCTTCGCCCGTAAATAGCAGAGGTCGAGTTATAAACTAAAATATTCAGGAATCTCCCTATTCATGGGCGAATACCGCATGAAAATCCATTCAGTAGATTATGAGAAAATCGATGACATACAAACATACAGCTTTTGGGGACCACGTTTTATGTCCTACATGAAATTGATTTTCTTTGGCTCCCATAAAAATGGGAAGTACTGAAACGATTGAGTTTAGTAAGGGGGTAAGAGATAAAAAGGAGGACAAGGAATCAGCATAGTAATTATGCGGATGTTCATGGGCGTCGGTAGTCGTAAACCGGCTCCGATTGTTCGTTTGGGTTGG